>VYXC01009762.1:883628-964904 GCA_013397175.1 Platysteira castanea
ACCAGCAAGTGCTTTTGGCTGAATCCTCACGTCAGGATTTCAACAATTTAACTTTTTCAAAGAAGCTCCCAGTGGACGTATTGGATTCCTACTGAATTATGCATAAATGTGGCCTTGGGATAAATGTTTAGTTGTGTTCTGTAAGTGATGAGTTGTCCTTTTGAATAGGAAATATTTTAAACTAATTAGTTTAAAATTTGTTCAGGTGCTGGCTGAGGTGGCTCATGAAGTCTCCACTTTTGTCTCTGCCTGATTCAACAGCATGTATGGACTGGAAATTTCAATTGACTTTAGTACAGGAAATTTGCTCAAATTTGTGTCAGGCATTTGAAAAATAGTTGGCATTAATTAGACTTGTATTGTTCAGAAAGATGTGGATCAATGGCAAGGGAAGAAAAGGGCTGTGTAGAGCTGTGCTCACAGCAGATCAAGCGTTAACTTTAGCTCTCCTTACCACAGGAATGTCAGTCAGTTGTAAGACTCTTTAAAATAAAGAATGCATTTTAAGCCACAAACTGAATGATAAAAGGCAATACTAATGATTGCAGCATTAGTATCTTTTATAAGAAGAAGGAAAGGCAGTGGCTGGGAAGCGCAGCAGTAGTGAGTATATGGAGCAGTATGTAGAGTATCAAAAGTCTTCAAAAGACTAATGTGTCTGATTTGCCAAAAGAAAACATGGAAATGAGAAGAGCATTGAGATTCAAAGTGTTACTTTGGGTGTGATAGAACAAAATGTATTTTGTTCTACGTAAAGCAGAAAGACTTATGCAGGCCAGTCCCAAGAACGCGACATTACTTGTTTCAGTTGTTTATCTGGGTTTATATTGCTTGTCTTGATGATAATTCTTGCATCTCTGAACAGGGGTGCCTGTTCTTTTACATTAATGCAGGTAATTATTTGCATACTCAGCTTATAATGTATAAGTCTGAACAGACCTGAAAAGGCAATAAACCACTTATATACTACCTGAGAAACTTGCCCTGAGTGTGCAAACGCTTCTTGCTTATTGGTATTCTTCTCAGATTTACAGAAGGAACAAGTTTGTCCTTGTCACTGAGTCACCATGTGGGGAATCAGATGGCTTAGTTCTGCTCCTTGGGTCTGCCTCAAATTTTTACTGAATATTTAATATCTCCATATGTAAGAATGGTTATAGTTTTTATATATATATACATTTGGTTCTGTTGGGGTTTTTTGCGGATGTTCGTGGTTTGTTTTGTTTTGGGTGGTTTTTTTTTTGTAGGGGTCATACAGGCTAAATCCAAATTTACTGGGAGCTGTGACAGCTCATGTGTTCTCTGGAGGATATACATGGAATAATGCTTCCTGTACAAGAGTGACTACACCATTGCACACTGTTGACTCACGCACAGCTAAATTCATTTTTCGCAGGTTATTCCAATTTCTTCATGTGACAGCCACAAGGCCAGCTTCTGGAGCTAGTTTAAGTTGAATTCATGAAAAAAAAAAGAACAAAAGAAAGATTCCATATTAAGAAATTTGTTCCATGGAACATCCTATTTGTTTTCCTGTGATAGCACATGGTTATAATATGTCTTAGAATGAAGAAAAATAGAGGAGCAGCGATAATGCTTATGTTAATTACAGCTGTTATGACCCTATCATTTTGTATTTTGGGGTTTTCTGAAACACGACATGTGCAACTGTAATTTTGCAATAATTTTGTGGATCTGTTTGGTTCCTGTACCTAACACTGTTAGGGACAGTTTAGTTTGAGCTTTTTCAAGATATCATCTTGACCATACACATTAGTAAGACCTTCTGGTACTAGAGACTACTAGAATGCCATTCTTGAGGCATTTTGTGTGAATTAATTAATTAAAGTACTGAAACAAACATCTTACCATTACTAGTAGATTTTTTTTCAGGTCATGTTCCATAGTAAATACTTTTTATCCTAACAGATCCTGAAGTTACTAAATAAAACGGTGAAGCCTTTTTTATGGTTGAATTCTGTTTCTCACATGCTTGCTCATTCAGTATTTTGCTCTGATTAATGGTCTGCAGCCGGTCTGTTCTAATGTTAAATGAAAAAAACATTCTGGTGGCTGTGGCATTTGGTGATAAGTAGTTAGGCTAAATAGAAGATGTACTGTGCATCCCTTGGCTACAGAGTTATGATTAGATTCAGCTCAGCCTGCAGAATACTACTGAGGATATTGCTTCTCTGCTGCGGTGATAGAGCAACTCATATCGAAACAGCATGTGTTGCTGCTTATCTTGCATTGTACACTGAGGCATTCTGAATACACTGGACAAACCAAATATTACGGTCTGGTTTTTTCTTTCATTTTTGCTAGACTTATTAAAGTGGAAATGGGTGAGTAGAATGAGTCTTTCCACCCAGCAAGCCATTGTAGTACTTGCAGCAAGTTTTAAAAGCCATATCTTTTAAGAAAAATTATGTTGCTTATTTTTGTGAAACGTTTATTCAAGCCTTCGGACAGTTGACTTTTCAGGGTTCATATGCAGTCATTCTCTGCTAAAAAAACCCAATCCCACTGGGTTACCTCATGATATATTTTAAAGCAATCACTTCCCACCCCCTCGCCTCCCCACTGTATTTTTACTTGGCAATGTATATGTTGGAAATTTAGAGACTACATTTCTAATGTTTCTAATGAATGAAAAAGTTGAGGGATACTTTACTCTGATGTTCCATAAAGCACAGACTATTAAGATTTAGAAATTAATTATTAATTAATTGAAAATGATTAATTGAAAAAAACCCCACATATTTAAGATAAACCACAGGTTCTTGTTTTTATTTCACTCACTTCATATTGGTTATTTGAAAGCTGTAAGACACAGAGATGGATTTTTCCTCTGGTTACCTGTATAATGCCCTTTTTCTGCTAGGACACCACTGCCAGCAGCAAAGGCCAGGTTACATTTTAAAGTGACATCTAGTAAAATGCCTAGATATCTGCAAGAATTAACCTCAAGAGCACTGAGCCAATTTTTTCTTCTTGAAAATTAATTAACTCAGCAAACAGTATTTTATTACAGATAAACAGGTAACATATATGAGCTAATTCTCGAAGTATAACAATAATAATTTTGCAATTCACTTTGTCAAGGCAACAGCTGGGCCAGATGATTGTTCCTCACTCCTGAGCCAAAGCCTGCCTTACTCTTGGGAACTGTGGAGTCCTGTGAGGCACCGAGCTCCAGCTGAATTTTCCAGAGCTTTGTGCTGCGACCTGGGGCTTTTGACACTCTGCCAGATGTTGCTGTTGCTTGCTCCACTTGGTACACTCATTCACTCTTCTGCTCACTGCCACTCCTGCTTCTCACTTTTGTGCTGCTCAGCCTGACCACTGTCATTTTGTATCATTTTCTCTTGTTTCAGCTTTGAAAAAATGCACATGAAGTGCTAATGTCCTTGATATATACAGAATATTGGTAATAGTCTTCTCATGCTTCATGGAGTCTTAAAAAAAATCTTGTGCCATTTTTTCCTTGCAGTCTGACACAGAAGTTATGACCTTAAATTACCATGAAGAGTTGGCCCAGGCCTATTAATTCTGTGGAAATCTGGAAATTATATTTAATACAGTTACAAAGCTGCAATTTACTTTATTGTTTCCACTTGGATATTATTTTTATAGAAATGCTTCTCAAACATCTGTAAAATAAGTGTATTTCAGAAGTTCCTATTTGTCCCTCTCATTTCCTCTCTCTCCAGGAAATACTCTTGCTTTACCTACTTCCTACCCACTCTGGGTTGAGGAATGGCAGAACACATCACTGCTATAAGCAGACATTTCATTTTGTGTTAGTAACAGGTTCCTTTCATTTTTATATCTCATATTAATGATAAGCAAACAATACTCCAAAGGTCCAACTACTGTACAGTAGGAATGTACTCTTCTAATTTTTTTTTAAGGAGTATGTCCTTCTCTGTTGGTTGTTTTGTTTAGTTGATTGGACATTTTTTTGGTTGCTTGTTCTTGTGGTTTGATTGTTTTGTTGAGGTGTTTTTGTTTAGTTCTGGCAGTCAAAAACCAAAATTTAAAGTGATATGTTTTTTCTCCCTTTTTCGCCCAACCTATGCTATTTGTATAAAGACATTCCTGAAGAGAGAAGCAATTTAGTTTATATTTATCCTGCCAACATCATCTTACTGTAGCAGCAATCCAGAGAGGACAAAGCCTCGTATTTCCTCCCAGTAGCATCTCTATACCACTTACCAAGGGCTACATGATCCTTGAAAAGAAAACCTGTATGTACTACTGTCATCTGAAGATAGATAAAATAGTAGGGACTTTAATAATTTGTAACAGAAAATTGAGTGAATTTTTGATTGTTGTTTTCTGTCATAGTTCGATACTGAAACTGTAATAAATAAATTTTATTATATATTTGTAAAGAAATTATTTATTCTTGCTTGAAACTTTATTGTTCGGGATTTCGTTGACAAGGTTTATGCATAAGTAAGATTTGATTACTTCTGTAATGCTAAGAAAAAGCCTTTTATATTGCCTCAGACCTTGACAGAGTTATGTAATAAATAATTTAAAGTGTTTTAAATCTTACTGCAGTGCCTTTTTAAGCTGCTACAAGGTAGAGTAGTGATTAAATAATTTTTAAAAGATATGTTTGATCCTATTTCCATTGCTGTAAAATCAATTAAATTCCTTTCCTGTAATATAAATTAGGGTAATGAAGTTGGTACCACTGAGTGAGATACTCTGAGAAGTTTAGGAAAAGTAGAATAAATTTGAAATAATATAGTTCAGTTTCTGATGCAAGTTTTATGGACTTGAGGGAACCAATAGTCAGTTCTCCTCCTATTTCTCATAGTGTTCATAGAAATTTAATGTTGGGATCCACCTTAGTAGATGACCAGAGTTGTATCGATCATCTCTCTGAGGCATGGTATGATTTCTCACATGCCTGTACATGGATCCCACAGTTCTCTGGGTTGCCTATTCCATTGTTTTACTACTCAAATAGTTAGAAAAATGTTCTTTACTCTCAACCTGAAAAGCCATTTTATATACATATAAATATACACCTACAAATTTTTTGCAACTTGGGTAGTTCCATTTGATATGAAGGGAATTGCTTTAATGTTAGACATGCAGATTTAATTTTCTGTCTCCGTTACAAACTGGCAAAGATCCTTCATGCATTTATTAAAGTTTTCATCCATTTTATTGGAAATTAACATAAATGTGCAACACCACAAAAGGCGTTTGCTCAAAACAAGAAATTCCCTTTCTAGTATGAAAGAAGGTGATTTCCAAACCCTGCCCTCCTGTCCGAGGAAAAGGATAAATAAGGAATACAATAATTTTGTTTGTACTCAAATGGAAATTCACTCCCAAAAAAGCAGAATGTGCTGGGAGTTTGAGTTGCTAATCTGTTTTACTAATCTAAATAATATGAAATTGATCTTTACAGTGAAACATGGGAGACTTGTATACAACTGTGCATTAGGAAAACTTCAGAAATTATGTAAAAGATACCACAGATTGCTTTAAACAGAGTTTTTGCCCTCTGCCTTGGCCATTTGCCATAGCAGGGATCAAAAAGCTTGTTGTGTGAAAGTTTATGTGTCAAAATGATGTAATATCTCTGAGTCAAATGTTTTAAATCTGTTGCTGATCTTTATTTCCCACTTCTCACATTCTTTCTTTTGAGGCTGATGTCTGACTGCATTCGTTTGGAATCTGTGTTTTCTCTGTCTACCTTTGCTAAGAAATGCAGTCACTCTCCCCTCATGGGACCTCAGTTCTATACAGAAGGGTTGCTCTAGAAAGATCTGTTCTCACCATGAGAACTTCCATGAGAGAGGATGGGCTTGCAGTTTATGTGTGATGAGCACAGATGAGGTGTGCTGGATTCTCAGTGGAATATTTAGAGATAATTTCTCATATATATTTTAAAGAACGGCAGAATTAACTTATCCAAAATAATAAAAGGCACTATAAGTAAGAAGACTTACTTATTTGTAGGTTCATGTATTAAAACAAACTCCTTGTATGTACTAAAGCATTTAGCACATGGAGAATTCTTATTCCCTACTACAGATGGTTTAAGGTTAAAGGATGCTTGAATGCTTGAATTAGAGGCTGTGCTTAAATACTTATGTGAATTATAGTCTTGACTTGGTGTGGCTATGTAGTCATGCCTGAGTAAACTAATAGCAGTGAGTATAAACAGTAAATAATTCAGATTTGTACACAGTTCTTCCCCACAGACACTGAATGGCTGATGTTCTTTATCCACTTGGTTTCCTGTGTTAAGATGTCAAGCAATTGCTTAACTTCTTGAATTTATATGGCAAAGTCAATCTTTTTTACCATTCCTATTGAATTATAAATAATGTTAATCTGAATTGTAAAAGCAAAACCCCGAAAGAAAACCCAAAACACCCTGAAATAAGAACCCATTGCCATGTGTTTTGTTGTTTAGAATTTTAAGCAAGGTCCCCTATCCACTGCATATGGAAGTAGTGCAGAACGGCTCTTCTGTTGATTGTTCAAATTGGTTTACAGTTGATTTATTTTGCCCACAATATCCCTGTTCTCTTGATAATTACAGTACCTGGCAGCTATACCAATGTGGCTGATCCAGAGCCATTATTCTGCAATTAGACTTTTTTACTGAGTTTACAGAATGTTTTTTTATTTTCTTGTTTCACCTTAATCATCTTCCCTTTATACCATCTGTTCAACAAGAGGGCTTATTCTCCTTCTGCTGTATCTGCATTATATACAAGCAGAAGATGCTTATCTGAGGTGCCCTTGGGCTATCAGATATCACAAGCTCTCAAGCATAGAACTGAAAATTTTTAGGGTGAGGTATACAGTGTATGGTTTCCTAGGAGACAGTAACATCCCTGAGTAGGGCTAAAAAAGTCTTACAGAGTATCTAAAACTTGGCCAAGCCAGTACTTTATCTTGATGTCTCTTGCTAAACATTTTTTTTAATCTGGATATCTATGGAGAAGCATTTTAGGATGGTGTATGTAAACCCTTACAATAACATAGTACTAAGCAATGTAGAGATGTTAACTGCAAAACTGTCATAGTGCCTTTAAGAGGAAAACCTAGCATATTTTCATGCTTGCTTGCATTGATTACTGAGTTAAAAATCAGACTAATAATTCTGTAAACACAAAGGTAAGACAGCACTGCATAAATTAAACACTGCTGTAAGACTTCCCATGCGGTGGAACATTCCGATGGGATTTTTGGGCCCAGGTTGAATATATGCCATTCTTGTGCTCTTGGGTTTCTCTCTTCCTTGGAAAAACAAAATCCTAAACTAAAACTTCTGATTGTCCTTAGTTTATGAGGTTATTTTTACTGCAATTGTAAACCAGCCTCAGAGAGTTAGTATCAGGTCTTGGTGCTAGAGTGGTTTTGTCCATCACATTTGGGTTAGTTCCCTTTTAGATGTAAAGAGACCAAAAAATGCACCATTGGGCTTTTTTATTCTCAGTTCCTACAGTACTTTATAGCCTTGTTACACTTTCTGTATTGCTGTTTTGCCTTCAGACAGAAGAGACAGTATGAGAGGGCTTAGATGTGTCTATCAATAAATTTAAAGTAGTCTTCTGTAGCCAGTAATGTGAAATAATACTTAATCACAGTCCTTTTGACCAGAATTTTACCTTGCTGCATTGAGAAGTTTCCTGTTTTTATCCTGGCATTTAGGTCCACCTCCAAACCATTGTGCAGGGGTAGAAATTGCTGTCCAACGTCTAGGAAAGTAACTCAGTGACAGGAGAGTTTTCTGTGCTTATGATGTTTCTTTAATGCTGAGCGCACTCATACATGGCACTTTCCTCTACAAAGGGAATCCATCAAGTCTAATGATCACCCGGAAGTGTTACTTAATTTGTTTTAACGCTTATCTTCTGACCTCTGTATTTCTCTCCTTCCAAGGTCATTCATAAGGAATGGCCTCTTTTTACCTGAGCTCTTTTAGAGAAATTAGAAAACTGCTTCCAGCTGGATCTGATGGATGGCTCCCCTAGCTAATGATCCCTCGCTAATCAGGAGGAACTGCAGGGTGGGAGAGCAAGCAAGCAAGTAAAAAGCTGGGAGGAGTAGTCAGGGCATTTATAAAAGTGCACAAGCCTCTGTTTATGCTCTACGTGTGTATTTTAATAAAGTGTTAGGAAAGAGTCTGGCTTCACACCTTCTAGTGCACCTCATGGCTGAGCTGTACTGCGTAAGTGCAAAAGCAATTTGGTCAAATCCTTCCACAGCATGATAGAAGAAAGTTCTGCCCATTCCTGAGTTGCTCTAGATAACAACCATGATATCTATGCTTTTGGCTTATGCACAGTGATAGTGCTCCATATTCAGTGAGGAAGAAGGGAGAACGGTTTTAAAAATGCTTGTCTTCAGTTTCACTAGCAAGGGACGTTATGAAGAAAACTCTACTCTTAGGAAAAATATTCATACTTGAAGACCCAAATCGACTCATTTAAGAAAAGCAAAGCAAGAATTCACCTCTCTTTATACAGGGTGAGTAGCTGGAATACACAGGAAATTTTATAGTTGAAAAAAAAAATTATGTGCAATAGTATGTTTTAATCATTTAGGTCATTTATTTTGGAATTTTCACAATATTAGTAACTACCTGGATAAATCTCTAATTAATCTCCAGTTAAAATATTTACTTTTGGTCTATTTAGAATATATGCGGAAAGAGAGGGGCTAAAATTTCTGTGTCTTGAGGGTTGAATGACATTAGCTTAGTGTTACTTTATTATGAATCATATTTGATACAATTGTACGATTGAATTTTGAGTAGGACTTTGACTCCTGAGCTGGTTTTTTTGAATCATAGTTCCTCCCCATTATTAGTAGGAAATCATAACAATTCAAACAGAAGCTTAGTGTCAGATTTTGTATTATGTTAGTGTGCTGCATGCATTTGGGGATAAAAATGACAAAATGCCTGTTAGTAATGAAATAGTATAAACAGAAAGTGCTTCATGATACAAATTGATTTTCCCCCCTTGTAAGTAGGGGGAATTGTTTTCATTAGGAATTTAAATGAAATGAAATATACACAAATTTTGGAATTAAAAAATTACTATTTTAGCTGAAAAAAAATCTAAAATTGAGCCACTACAGCACCTTTAATTGCATATTCTGTGTTTTTAATGTCTTGTGCAGTGTGAAATAGAGCACTGACAGAGAGAGGCTTATGGGCTTTAAGAATACCACTGGATGTTTCTCTCAGCTCTGGTTGCTTTCCTCTTCATCCACTCCTGTAGCTGCTCCTGATTAGCTGAGGATCACATGCCCTTGGTCACTTATTGAATCCCGCTGATTAATTTCTCTCTAAGAGCTCGGGTAAAAGGAGGTAATTTCTTAAGAGGGAGCCTTGAGGTATAACCTGATCCATGAGATGTAAAGGAAAGCATATCTTCTTGAGAACCTGAGTAGGCTTGAATGGTTTTACAACTCTGAAGAGTACATTCTCTGGAAGAATGGGAAGAATAAAAGTAGCTGAGAAGAATTGAAGGCTGTTATATTCTGATTTTCTTTGAAGTGTTTTTTATTTGTTCTCTGCTCTCTTACTGGAAGAGATAGAGGCATAGTAGCCTGAGGTAGGTACTAAGGAAGCCAAGTGTCTGATGATGAGAATTACCTTGGGAATAAAAAGCTGGAATAGAAAGTCTGTGCTTTGCCAGGCAGCGAGCAGATGATTTCTTTGGGGGAGCACGAAGTGACCAGTTTCTGAAACCAACTCCACAGTGCTGTGACATTAGAAACACTGAGTACATCTGTCGTATCCCTAGGAGTGCAAGGGTGTTCCAGGAGCCTAGAGCAAAACATCTGGTTTCCTTACTGTTTCTTCTGGAGAGCTGGACACCCTAAACTTCAATGCTAAATTTGTATTCTGAAAACATGAGCGTGTGGTAGGGGTGCTATAATGCAAAGTAACTGGGTTCCTCTTATTGATTGGAAGGCATATTGCTGGAACTGATCCATTTGTTCATAATTTTGCTATGAAAAAGAAAGGTCTTAGCTTAATTTAGAACTGAAATTTTTCTGTATAAAATGGCTTTAACCTGATTGTGTGTCTGGAAAAAGGAAAGATGAATAGAATGAATTCAGAGGGACTTCTGAGTCTTGTCATTTGTACCTACTTTCTGTTTTTGTATTGGAAATGACAGGAGTGTTGCTAAAGACGTTGTGAGAAGTTTCTCTGAGGTGTTCCAGGCACACTGTACTAATTGAAGCTCAGGGTAACTTCTTTTTGTCTTCATAGTGCGTTTTTTGCTGTCGGTTTGAGACAAATAATTGTTTTGTTTTGTTATAGGGAAAGGTGAACATGGAAAACCGTACCCTCTTACAGAGGAAGACCATGATGATTCTGCTTATAGGGAAAATGGCTTCAACATATTTGTTAGCAACAATATAGCACTGGAGCGATCCCTGCCAGACATCCGACATCCTAAGTATGTAAACTGTTTCCTGGACTACTTAATTTTTAAGATTTTATCTTTGTATATCTCTAAATCAGTTGTTTTCCAGGAAGGTAAAACGTGAACCCTCAGTCAACAAAAACCAATTATTTCTTTTAATAGGAAGTGGAAAATTTACCACCATTGGTAATTCATTTGCTCGGTCTCTTAATGTCACTTCTCATCTGATTAGTAACACATTAAGACTACAGAAGGCCTCTTTTCATTACAGAATGGTTTTTATTAAATTTCGCTGTAGTGAATTGTGCTAAAAAGCATTCACATATTTCTCGTGTTCTCCTTTGGTTAACAGCTGCAGATCTTTGGGCTGGGGAGCAGAGTCGTATATGGTTTTTGGCTGTGTTTGCAAAATGTTTCTTCTGTTTTGTTAGACAAAAAGTTAAAACAATCCAGTAGCTGCAGGGTGCTTATACTTCAACTGATATATGCAGTACAGAATTATGTAAAAACAGAATGTGCATGATGCACAGACAGAATTTGGGGACACTGGATGATGGTATTGCTCCCTAACAGCATTAATATAAAACAGAGAAATGGAATAAAAGTTATTCTGGAAAATAACTGCTGAGCTAAAAATCGCAAGTTAGCAAACCTAACTTGCTTTTCATGTTCTTTAATTTTTAATTTAATTTAGTACAAAGAGTGGAGCTTCCTATTTGTGACAGGAAAAGGGGCACTTTTGCATTTCTAGGCTCAAGGCTCTTGTCCTCTAGAGTCATTCTGAACTCTGAAGAGAGAGCTAATTTGATTTGTCTCCTTACCTGGCATTTTCTCTGTCTTTTAATTGGATATTATGCAACTAGTGTATGGGAGAAAGGTACAGGAGTGAGAAAAAACTACTTGTCTCCATGACTATGTTTGTATTTTCCTTCAGATACAGTTCTCTCTATCATACAGTGTTTCACGTTAGGATATCTTCTCATTTCTTAACTTATTTTGGTGTGAAAAATTGTCAGAGAACCAAGCAGAACTTCAAGGCTTGACAGAAGTTCTCAGTTCAGGGAGAAGAGAAATATCATGGCAACTAACAGTACTTTTTCTGTCAAATGTGCAAAGAATGAGTAGTATGAAAATGTTCATGTAGTAAGTGTTTAAATAATTCACAGTGGAGGAATTAACCTTTTGTTAGAGATGTTTCTAATTTAATTTTAATTTTTAATTGTCTAATTTAATTGTTGCATTGTTTTGAGAAAAAAACTTCCGGTTTGTATATATTAATATTGTTTGCATAGGATTAAGTAGAAAGAAATATATTGTTATAACAAGCTGTATGTTTATATAAAAGTTCTTTGCTTTCTGCTTTGCTAAATTACCTGGAATTATATAATGAGTGCTTCCAAGAAGTTTGAGTTTTAGTGTACAGCTGTATAGCATTGAAGCTGTAGTAATTACATTGTTGGTATAATAAATATGTTCATCAGGCAGCGTCTGTTAGCGAAACTGCAGAGGACAATTACTAAACACAAAAGGAGGCTGTCAGGTTTATCATCTCTTTGTGGATTTTTGTAAATTGGTCTTTTGGCAACCTCTTTCTTACCTGCTGCTGTCCTCGCAGTCCCTGACATTTCCATGTGTGTCCCCAGAAGTGATGTGTTGTCAGAAGTGGCGTATTAGGAGTGAGTCAGTGCCACACCAGCCGTTCTCTGCCCTCTTTTCCCTAGCCCGAATCTTTCTGTGACTTGCACCTAAAGGTCTCATTTGGGAAGCTTGTATCCTTGGGTGCCTGCTTTGTTTCCATGTTTGGATTCAGCTATGTTCCTGTGGTGTTCAGTGAAGTCTCATATGGTGGGTGTTTTAGTAGTGTCCTGACTGAGCTGATTTGAGTCGTGTCCTGCTAACCTTCCTTATGTTAAACACTCACAACACAAGTAGCCCATTAGTTAATTGGCTGTATCACCATCCAAAAATAAAGTGAAAACAAATGTTCTTGTGCTATAATTGCCTACTAAGTAGTGCATTAATTAAGGTGACAAATCTGGGCTCAATACCTTCTGATGGCTATACCTTGAAGTAAGTGTATTTATTGAGCTTCCAAGAGACACGAAGTGTCACAATGCTTTCTGACCTACTGTTAGAAACAAACACATCTCTTGGCTGCTAGGTGTTAAATATGGCCAGTCTTATGGCCACTTCACTTTTGGACATGTCTCTCTTCAGAAGTGGGTGTGAAATGTGGAGTAGTTCACATGTTATTGTGCTGGTTTTGGCTAGGGTAGAGTTAGTTTTCTTCATGAATTTGCATGTCATCCCTGCTTGAGGCTGGGGCTAAACCACAACACTAATAAAGTTGCTTTCAGAGAAACTATTGGAAAATTAGGTAGTTTCTTTCCAAGAAAAGGGTAGTCTCCAGTAACATAGTAGATAAATCAGGTATGGTATAGCAGGCAGGTCTGGTTTGGCTTTGTGGAGCTTCTAATTGCTTTGAGGCTTTAAAGTGCCATCTTATGTACGTTTGCGAGAGATATTAGTATTATAAACTTTGAGTTTTGATCCTCTCTCTCTATTTAGTGTATGCCATTTGCACAGGGAAAATGGTTGTCATCTGCTGAAGACTGATTTCCTGAAAATACTATTTATGATGTGTTTTATGGAACCAAATAGAATGGTTTTATTGCCATCACTAGAGAAAATTCACAAAACGAACCTTCAAATGCAACAAAATTGAGTGGTAAATCCTGTAATTTGAAAAAAAACCTTATTTAAATCAAAAGAGCAGCTGCAGTAGTTTCTAAATGCCTCTAAAATAACTTCAAAAATATTTTATTCCAAAGTCAAACCAAAGAAATTTTAAGAACCACTTCCAAGTGTTTGGTTTTCTGGGAAGTATGCAAAAAGAGCAGAAAAAACCTGCTCTTTTTAATCCAAATAAACTTTCTCTTTCTGAGTCTCTTTGGCAACTGGGCTCAGGATTTGCAAATAACACCTTCTGGCAAGGGGATGGGTAGAACTAAACAAATGTTTAGATAATTGAGCTCTTAGAAATTCAAGTTTTCAAATTTGTTAATTAATATTCTTTTGTTTTTCCTGTGATATTTAAAACACTTCAGCAAGATGTTATGGTTGATTCTTCTTTCATTTTTAAGACAGCAAGATATGTGTGCTGTAAAAAAAATCCATAGAGAAATGAAACAGTTAACTTCTGTTTTAAGGCTGGCTTGACCTTTCCTACATCCTCCATATGTTTTTATTGCATCCCTCTAATATCTCCCGTGGCTTTTTTTCCATCTCTGTGGCAGAAAAATAGCTGTGCTCAAAGAATATTTTTTTTTCCATTTCTGAGTGGTCTTTGATGTTGTTTCTGCCCCAGTCTTGTGTGAAAGCCTTGGCACAGTGGGTGCCAAGCTACATTAGCTAATTCTCTGTTCTCTGCCCACAGTCACCCCTGTCTTTAAGTTTAAACAAAGAAACAATCAAACAAAACAACTTTTTTCCCCCCTAATTCTAAATAACAGTCTGAAAGAGGCTTATCACCTCAGTTTATTGGGTTTCAGGACTGATTTAGTGAAAGAGTTCTGGTCACCCTAAGTGAAAGGCAACACCGAGTTTTGGGTACTATTGAGAGAAAGCAATGGAATTAATATTTAGGGTTTAGAAATTCTGTACCAATATAAGAAATATTTTGAAACCCACAAGAAGAGTGTTTTCATTCGTTTCTCTTTTCGCCTGCTTCATGCCACTTTCTGTAGTCTAGAATAAAATAAACCTGCTAATGCTAGGGAAGAAGTTGGCATTATTATTTTCTATTGAAGAAATAGAAATGCCACTTACTCTAATATTGAATGTACCAGTTAAAATTAATTCTTATCTTCCCCACGCTATCAAATATTCTGTTATTCATGCCAGTTTTATTCAAACAAACAAAATTTAATCTGATTTGCATTTTGAATAGTGTTCTGAGTGTGATTTTAATGAGGCTTAGAGGAAGGGTTACAATCATCTAGTCTGAACAGTAAATATACATTTTGTGATCTATCGTGTTTCAAGCTTTTAAGTGTTTGTATACTGGACAACCCATTTTTTAAGCCTTTCATTACTGAATTAAGGAATTCAAGTTAGTCCCTGGTACCAATACAGTTGCAAGCTTTATGATTTAAAATATTTTGTTTGGTATGTTTGTATATCTTAATTTCAACAACAGGTCTCCTTTTATCTAAAATTTGTAGATTAATTCCTGATAACCATGTCCTGGAGTGCATCAAGCACAGCATTGCGAGCCAGGCAAGGGAGGGGATTGTCCCACTCTGTGCTGGTGCAACCTCTCCTCGAGTCCTGTGTACAGTTTTGGGCACCACAATATAAGAGGGATGAAAAGCTATTGGAGAGCATTGAGAGGATGCTCATCATAAAGATGAAGGATTTAGAGGTGAAGCCATATGAGGCGTGGCTGAGGTTGCTTGGTCTGTTCAGCCTGGAGGAGACAGAGTGGAGACCTCATCGCAGCCTTCCTTGTGAGGGAAAGAGGAAAGGCAGGCACTGATCTCTCTTCTGTGGTTACCAGTGACAGGGCCCTAAGGAATGGCATGAAGCTGAGTCAGGGGAAGTTTAGATGGGATATTAGACAAAGATTTTTTTACCCAGAGAGTGATCCGGCACTGGATTGGGCTCCCCAGGGAAGTGGTCACAGCACCAAGCCTGACAGAGTTCAGTAATGTTTGAAAAATGCTCTAAGGCAAGTGGTGTGGTTCTCGGAGCTGTCCTGTGCAGGGCCTTGATGATCCTTGTGAGTCCCTTCCAGCTCAAGCTATTCTATGACTTGGCTCATCTTAGATCAGAGGCCCAAATCCTTCTCAGCTTGCCTGAGTAATCTGTCACAAGAAATCTCATCTTTTTAAGGTTTCCCTAGGCATAGATAGATAGATTCATTTGGTAATGAAATTCTTACCATTCTTGATGTGCATTAAGAATGTCCAACCTGATTCTTGTAATGTCTGCTTTTTAGATTTTATGGGCTGGAGTCAGTGTTTCCAGTCCTTTTCTGCTGGTCTTGCTATTGCTGTGTGAAGGGCTGGCTCTTCGCTGTCACTTCCAGCAGTGTTCTGTTTTACAAGTCTGAACTATGCTCATTTTTCTTAGGCATTAAATTTTTCACAACCCTCAGAAGAAATGCATTTTCATAATCAAAGAAATAGGAGTGTTTAGCTAAGGGCTGTTAGATCTTCTGTGTCCTGAACACTAATGAGATTTTATTTCTTTCTAATAATGAAAACAAATTTCATTTCATGGGTTCTGCATAACTGAAACTCTCCTTTTCAGTAGCAGAAGCTACTGAGAGAATGCCTGGATGGTTCTCTCTCAAGACATTTGAATGCAGTGTGGTTGCTCTCCATTGTATTTTTAAAAGAGGCTCAAGTGAATATGTAATGGGATTTCTCTGGGAAGTGTGTTTTTTGATGGACTCCATTTTAGTGTTTCTTTAAGAGTAGTTGCAGAGTTAAGAGAGTTGGAGTTGCTCTTAAAACATAGTGATGTTTTAGTACACTTTTCAAAAACACCAGTATTACTAGACTCACAGGAAAGGGATACAGTTAGATACATAGGCAGTAGTACATATCTGAATATCCTAAAAAAGTAGTCATTGAACTGTATTTAGTTACTTTCTTTTTATAAATACAGTGCATTTGTCACAGCCTAGCCTATATATATTGTCCCTAAAACTAAAATTTAAAACTTTGTCTTTAATCTGATACTCCAAGATAAATTTGAATTAATTCCCTCAGCAGTCTATGGTCTTAAAGACAGACTTGGGTTGTCCTGCCTTGATTTAAAAAAAAAAAAATCAGACTAAATAATTTAAGTATGCTGAACTTAAAATATTTAATAAGTCTTATGGAAGTAATTAGTTGTTTGTATCGATCTTCTGTTGAATTTTTGATCATTTGGTGGAAGAAACAAAGATAATAGAAGTTTTTTTCTAGTTCTCATTCATTTTGGGTAATCAGAAATGTCTTCAGACACACATACATGTTGCACTGCTTCATACCACTGATTACTAGTATTAGCTTGACTTTTTATCTGGGCACAGAGCAACTGTTTAAACTCAAATTGTGCTTTTAGTGGGTAGTGGAAAAGCTGGAGATAATTACTGTGCTTTTCAAACTGTTTTGTGTAGTTACTGAATAATGTAGTGAAAGTGAAAAGTCATGTGGTCCAAAACACAATAGGCAATGACCCCATTTCCAAGCCTGACCAGATTGTTCTCTGCAATTGCTTCAGGGCATCCCATTTGAAGTGCAGGTCTTCAAAACAGGATCAGGAATATTTTATATCCAAGAAAACCTATGGCTTTCTGTCTCTGTTATGCCTGCTGTCACTTTCTTTGCAGGTTATGTATTGATAGTAACAAATAACATGGAATAATTCCCAAGTGCTTTCTGGGTGCTTGTGTGTCTTTTATTTTTAGGGCAGCAGCAGCAAAAATGTGGCTGAAGATTGATGATTCCTCTTCCATCGTTTTATTGAGAAATAGGCTGAAGTGTTAAATAGGCCAGTGAGGAAATTCCAAGCCTGATGGGTCTGTTTCTGTTTACTGAAATTATTTGATAAAAGAAATAATCTGTTTATACATGTGGGGAAAAGTAGTTCTTGTGCATTTAGATGTCTTGCATGTTACTTAGAATCCAGTAAATCCTCCCACGCTGCTGAGAAAATAGCAAGCTGCAGTAAACGTAACTGTGAAATCTAAACTTAATGGGGACAGGAATTCTGAAGTATATTTACCCTCCAGCCAGTTCTGTACATCTGGGATAGCCAAGTCTATTAGCATCTGGCAATGCTTAAAGCTTGAACTTTTAACTGACATATAATACAATAGCAGAATTGGAAACTACATCCACCTTTGCTAAGATTTGTGAGAAATGTGGGATGTTCTGGAGTTTTGTATCTTGGAAGTTCACAGGTGAAACTGTGAACACGTTGTTAATATAGCAGTTTTATGAAGAGACTCAGTATACCTTACTGAGCCAGCAGTACAATCTCAGTGGCAACACAATTAACTGCTGCACCTTATGTGATAAGGACAGCAGATGTGCAGCAATTCTGGGTTGGAAAAGCAACTTCTATTTTGCCTGATTTGATTGTGAGTAACCTTCTTGACCTCCAATTTTCTGAAGGCTGTGCTGGCTACAGGATATGAGTACTAGGCATGAGAACTTACTGATCTTGTCAGTAGATGTGGTCCGTGAGGCCTAACAGCTTTTTCACAGCATTTGCTCCCTTGTCTACCAGCTGTGATTTTGGTATTATAGACACTGGTCAGACCTATCTTGCCCGTTATATCTTTTATTGTGTGCACTTGATGGTGCTGAGAGATGTGTAAGCCTGACCACGTGTTGCAATGAAAGGGAGTGGTGAAGAGATGTAGGTAGGTCACAGACAGACTCTCTTTGAAAATTATTGATATTTTATGCTTAAGGAAACTGGACACATAGACCTGGTGGAATGCACCCATGAATGCTGAAGGAACCGATGTCTATTTGAGGCTCCTCTCAATGGTCTGTGAAAGATCCCAGCAATTGTGAGAAGTACCTGAGGACTGATGCAAAACTGGGAGGAGTGGCTGAGCTTCTAGAGGGTTCCTAAAACCCTAGGGGTTACCTTTGGAATATAAGGCCAAGCGGTAAACAGATAACTAGGATTTCTGAAACAGAAGTTAAAGGGTACTTGAATGTCACAGGTTGGTTTGTTCCTGAAGTAGTATGCTTTAAAATGCTCTTTGAAGTTACAAAGACCTGAGTTCTGATCCTGTTTCTTCTTCAGCCGGGAAAATGACCTTAGACTCAAAATAGAAGCTTTTTATTGATCATGTTGAGGTCTGCCTTACTTCTGAGAGACCATCAGATAAGTATGCTGGGTTTGAATGAGTGAATTTTGGGTACATTTTTATTTCTCTGATCTTCTCTTGCAAAAAAAAAAAAAAAGTGGTTTGAGTGTGTTTGCTTGTGTATGTATTAAATAAATTGGTCTGCTGTCTGTTATTTTTTAATTCATAGTAACAAAGTAGAAGGCTTAAGCTGAAATATAATTAGAATACTAGAATGCTTTCTGATGTGCACTTGCTAATGAGAAATTTTGAGATGGTATAAGATGACTACATCTATTATTTCCCAAGGCTCCTAGATTTAATACATATAGGTGAGTAGATAAGTTTCTTAAAGCATATTAATAATTTTTTGAAAAATTTATGACATCTTTCCATAAGTGATGATGATTTTATAACTCACTATCATAAAACAAAACTTTGCAAACATAAACATGCTTCGTGTCAATATGGTTTATCTGACTCTTAGACTCTCCCCTTGGTTAGAGGAACTTTTTGGTTTGAAGGACAAAGTGAGACAAACTCAGACTTTGATTTCTTCAGAGACACACAGTGCTTCTGAAGAGACTGTACATGACAGGCCAAAATGAAGCAATTTGACATAAAGTAACAAGCACCTAATTCAGCTCCATCAGTTCTGATGAATTCAATGCTGAGGGAAGACTATATAGAGCACAGGACTTTTCCTTCTTAGTTCCCAAGACATGCTGATAGTGCATTTAATGGCAATTTCACAAACAATTTCTAGTGTACAATTTAATCTTTTTTCATCTTTTTCTTTTTCATGAAAATAACATTAATGTTTTGGAGAAGGTTTATTTGTTCTAGTAAAGTGTTTTGACGTTTATTGAGGCCTATACCCAGTAATGCCTGCTTTCTCCCCAGCTGTGAGTCACTGTGAAAATAAAGATTACTTTCCCTGCCATCAACTCACACCCAAGCTAATTTTACAGCCTTTTCAAATGGCAGGAGAAATTACTGGTTATCACTACTTAATCAGGCTCAGTTGACAAGACTAGATTGGAACAGAAACATGGTGTGACTGAAGCTTGTTGCTGTAAATTGAATACTTTGACATGCTAAGACAATTACTATGTAAATTTCACTGGGAAATGTTTTTTTCCTGGTAGCTTATGGAGGTCTTGTCAGTACCTGGGAGCCCAGTGGGTGCTGTAGTTTCTTTTAATAAAGAGAAAGAAAAGGTCAGATCTGAAAAAGCAGCTTAGCTAAAAGAGTGAGAGCTGACAAAGCCAGTGGGGAAAAAAAAGGTTTAAATCTCTTTCTGTTTTGCTTTGACTTTCTCTGGCACTTCCTTTAAGAGGAGCAAATTAGAGGCAGGCTACTTTTATGATCCAGAAACTGCCATAGTAGGCTGCTACCTTGTTTCTTAAATGCAGCAAAGGGATGTCTGTGAGGCACTTAACTTCTCCTGTGTTATTATCTATCAGGGCAATTTTCAAGGTTGTTGATGTGTTTGGAAGGCATGGAGCCTGGTAACTGACCAGCATTGCTGCTGGTATCCCTGAATGTGCATAAAACGTTGTTGATATATCTACAGGATCAAGCAAATTGCTGCTTTTATGAATCAGCTTTTGCTGTCAAGTGGCTGGAATGGTGCCAGAACTGCTCTCCTTTCTCATCATTTTAGAAGCCTGTATTGTTTCATTTTGTCTTCTACAGAGGCAGTATATTTCTGTATGTTTCTGTTAACTGTGAAGCTGTAAAGTTGGAGGATTTGGAAGTTCTGCATCTTTTCTTAACCTCATGTTTTTAGGCAATTCAAGCATTATGTTTTAGGACACATTCCCCCCCCCCCTAAAGTTATCAGGGAAGCAAACAGAACTATTCTAATTCCTTGAAGTAAAAATATGCTGTTATTTGTGCCCAGTAGAGTAGGCTAACCTACAAAATGAAATCATAATTGTCTTAGGATTTTTAGTTGTTACTAAGAAAGAAGTGTAATTATAACTCCTTTTCACTACTTCTCTTTTTATGAATAGTCCTCTTTTCAGGTTTTTAAAGGTGCCTGCTGCAGATAGCTTCATGGTGTTTCTGGGACAGCTTTTGTTTCTTCCTCAGGCAGGTTAATATTTCAGGAATGGAAGAACCTCTTGCTATTCTCTTGACCTTCTAAAAGTCTCCCTGCAACTTTGAAGCCAACTCTAACACTGTTTTGTTCAGAAACTTGGATTTGATTCTTGTTTGAACCCAGCAGAAGAATTCTATATCTCAAAGGAATAATTAAGTCAATATCGAGTGTTTTAAAGCACTTAAAAGTTAAAGGGTGTGACTGTGTATTGTTTCTATGAATAAGCTTTGAACTCCTGGAGCCAAGTGCCCAGCTCCAAAACCAAACTGTAGGAGCAGCATGCAAAGCTGGTGGAAGGTTCTACTTTGTCATATGCGTATTTAAATTTTTTTACTATAGAAATTATTTGCAAATAAATTCTACCATACCTTTTTGTAAAGAACTTGGGTTTCATAAGTAGCCATCCTCTGGTGACTCTGTGGCAGGTGTGCATAATAAACAGTATTGTGCAGCTTTCAGAGTTCAGTTTTTCAGAAGAGTAATAAATTACAAAGTTTAATCATACATATGATTATTGCTTAATAATGTATCTAATAGAAGGGAGAGAGGAAGGAGATTCTGTGGACAGAGATTGATTTTCAAAGCAGTAAGTACAACTTCACAATGTGGAAACAGCTTGTGGACTGGTAGATAGGGTCTCTGTAAGAATCTCATCCAGCAGTCTCTGAGGGACTAATTTAATGATGTAGTGATAGTCTTTGATAGGAAATACTAGATACTAAGTTCTGAAACATCATGCAAAGAGAGACCAAATTGATCTAGGCTAGCAATATTTGAAAGCAAAATTCAAGGCTCATAACTTTTGATTCGTTATAATCTTGAAAAAGACGTTGTATCTTACTCATCAGCAAATTCATCATTTGATGCCAGTTTCTGGTGTGTGTTTTTTTGGTTTTTTGTTTTTTTTTTTTTACACAATTGTTAACATTTATAAAATATTTTTTGGCAAAGTCCACATTGCTGGTGTTATTTAATAAATCTGAGTATTTGTGCAGGGGCAATGCATAATGCCCCTTGCATGTCCTCTTCTAAACTCCCACTGTTCTGAATGATAATGAAATAACTTCAGTAAGAAAATACAGTTACTTATGAGCTACTTAACTAGCGTGATGACTGTTGCTTATCGTGGTTATTTTCTTGCTAAGTGTAGCTACCAAGACATTTCAGACATAACACAGAATTTATTCTGAGATTTAAGACTTCAATAAATAAGCTTGAAGAAATCTATTATTTATGCCAAAAAAAAATCCATTTTTTTAACTTTAGCTACTTGAACCTATTATTCAGCATTGTTCCATGAATAAGTGCTAGTGTGCTGCAATTAAATAATGTTATGTTTAAATGCAATAAAAGGGGCATCCTTACGAAAGCTTCTGTTTTACATTACTAAGGCTAATCTATTGAGGTTATGCAGCAAATGTTTCTGCTGAGTAGGAGCCCTTTTCTAGTTTCAATCGTCAGCTTCTTCACCCCCGTGAATAGTATTCCTGCCCTGAGTCCTAGACATATACTGTTGCTTCTTCATCCCCATGTCCCCTCCCATCTTGCTGATTCAGACATTTGGATACTGCCCTCTAGAAATAAGTGACCCTGCTTTCCAAAGGGCTTAAAATACTCTCTTTTGGTGGCAGCCATTTATTTGTTTCGAAAAGTGCAACCAAAAGACTAGTAGTTACTTGACTGAACTCTTTCTGAAAAGTTCTACATTTTTAAGTGTCTAGCATGAGTGCATTGTATAAAATTACAGAAATTTAAACTATACACTTTCTTTAAAATAAAAAAAAAGAGTTCACCTAGTGAACACAATGGGCATCCTCCTCCCAGTTTGCTTTTATAACAGGACCAGCATGCAGTAGGATTATACTACAGAAGCAAATTATTTTGCTTTAATAGTTAACTTGCTGTATGGAATAATGATAAGCTATTTTTTTCCATTGTTTTGTGGGATCACATATATTGCTGTGCAATTCAGCAATAAGATAGATTCCCAGTCTCCAATAAGGAAAGTGTTGGTAAGGGATTCCATGAGATGAACTGAAGATGGTCAGTAGTATAGGCAGTATAGTCCTAAACACTGAAAGCCACTGTCTTTTAAAGGTCAAGAGAAGGGTTGTGGTGTTCCTTGCATATGATGAGACTGCATGGTGAAAGACAAGAGAGATAACATGCCCAAACGTTGCTGGATTCCAGTCCTGGCTGGGAAATGGGCAAGCTGTTTGAATTCACCAGCCTAGTCTGGCAATCTATAGAGCTAGGAATAATTCCAGATTCACCCTCTGGAGAAGACTGGAGGTCTGGGTCCATTCAGCTGGGATGTGCCACAGGGTGTGCAGATGTTTACTGTTACACTGCACTGGGTGCTGATGGTGTAGCATGGCACGTACCTAGAGATACAAGCATAGGTGTGAGCTAAGCTGACTGATCAGGGTTTTTCTGAATACTTTGTGGAAGACAGCATCAAACCTTGAGCATGTAACCCCCAGTTCTGTAAGTGATCACTTACCAGCCACTAATGAGGAAGCTGCGCTAGTCCTGTAGCTGAACAAGGTAAGCTGAGGAAGAGGTAGTGTGACGTTTCTGAGCAAAGTGAATGAGTGGTGCCTCAAACATTAAGAGTACTGCTGAACTGAGCCATGTGGTTATGTGAAGAAACACCAGTGATGGAGGTAAGGATAAAAGTAAGGAAAAATGTAATGAAACCAATGGAAGACTAGTCGAATAATGTGCTCTTAGCATCCTTAAGTATTTACCCTCTTGTCAGTATGGGAATGATGAGCAAACATACATAGCCAGGGCTGATTACAGGAAACGCTTTCATGGAAATTATTATGATCAAAGCAAAAGTGAAAAATCAGTTTGGCGTACTAATTTCAGTTAGGCTGATTTAGTTTTCTGCCCTCAATCCCGAAATTATAAAATATCATGGCAAGTTTC
The DNA here is from genome assembly GCA_013397175.1 of Platysteira castanea. Lineage (NCBI taxonomy): Eukaryota > Metazoa > Chordata > Aves > Passeriformes > Platysteira > Platysteira castanea. The sequence goes on from VYXC01009762.1 coordinate 906,958, forward strand.
TCTTCTGAAACTTTGTGTGTGTTTATACTAATATATATTTCATTCAAACAAGCCATTTTACAATATATACAGAATGAGTTAACAGAGTCAAATGACCTGTCTTCATTTGTCATTTAAATCAGTCTCGTTACTGCAGAGTTCTCACATGTTATTTTAAAAGTTAATCCAGTTTAAAGTGCCACTAGGACAAAAACTAGCCCTGACAGAAACAAGCAAAAATTAGCAAATAATACATTGCTATTAAAATTATTTTGAAAGACCTAGTACTTGTATCCATTTTTCAATTCATGAATGATTTTTTTCCTTTTTAATTCCTCAATCAGAATATGTGACACTAAAGCTCTACGGTAATATATTTGCCTTTATCAGTTGAGCTATGATTTCATAATTAAAAGGAGAGCTTAAAGTAAAGTTGATTGACATCAGCTGTGTAGCAATCTTTTCTATGCTGGGTTACATCTTGGAGCAAACCCTTAATTACTTCACTGAAACTGGCTGAACTGCCTATCTGTCCATCTTAAATCTACTGATGTTTTTGAGTATTGATTTTAGGATTTATTTCCAGGCCTCTATGGATTTCTGAGTATTTCAAGGCTCAGTGAACATCTGTGTGCCCTTTGGACACTTTATTCTGCCATTCAGACTACCTGAATGATACTGCCCACATAGAGCCTACATTCATCTAAAATGTGCAAGTAATTTGCAGTGTCTTTATGTGGAGGGTGACAATTGGAGATCATGTGTGCAAGTACTATAATTTGCTAAATTGATAAAAGTTTGACAGAATTTTCCACTGAAATTTTGAGGCTCTGGGAAAAAGTATGATTTTGCTCAGTAGTATTTTAAATATTTCTATAGGTAGTCAGTTCAGTTTCAATTAACATGTACATCATAATTCAAAAGGTTTTACCTAATGTATGTGAGGTTATGGTAATCTTTTATACATAGTTTTTTTCCTTTCTACAGCAAAACCTTGCTTTATTTTTTATTTCAGTAAATTTTGGTAAGATTGCATTCTTCAGGAAACCTGAAAGAATCTTTGAATTGCAATTTTTCATTTCTTTGAAGACTCAAAATTTCCCTTTTAAAACAAGAAGCAGTGTCTTCAGCTTCTAAGTAGTCTTTTTTGCAGCCAGGGTATTTGGCATCACTTCTAAAACTCAGGATGTAAAGAAGCACGCTCATGGACTTTGAGAAAGTGCTGCATGCATTATATATGTTTATTCTCATAAACATACATAGGTTTATGCTCATAGTACATACAGTGTCTTAGCTGTGGAGGTCTAACAGCATCTTTTTTTGCAGTTCATGGGCCTTTCCTGAGCATTCCAGCTATTCATCAGGTCTGTCCTGCAGCCCACCACAACACAGGGCTGGCTGCACTCTGCTATGGACAATGTTGAATAGAGCTTCATATAAAATGGATTTCATGTTATGCTTTTTAAAATAGTGATCTTCTGTCACAGTTAGAGTCTCATGTCAGAGAACAAGGAGCTAAAAATGAACAGAATTCCCCTTGCTGAAGAAAGGCAAGTAAAGCACTACTATAAAACCTAGCAGACTGTATTAACAGTAGAAAACGATGAAATTTAAGGTTTCATTTCTATAAATTTGAAATCTGACCAGCTTTTTTTGATAAAAGCAGAAAAGGACATTTTGGTGGTTTGTGGCTTTTACTAGAAATCAGTTTACATATAGCCAGGTACTTTGCAATGGCAATCAAGGGTAAATGTAAATGAGGAGTAAAGGTCAAAGTTGAATGATGGAGAAATGTTAAGATAGTGTAAGATGCTTTCCTCTTCTAAGTGTGGCTCTGTTTTGGAGCAATCTGTTCAGCAGGAAGAATTGAATAGTTTTAAACTAAATCCATCAATGTTGCTTCTCTTTCTCATCACTTTAGAATGTGTAATTACTCTGAAACTGTCAATGAGAATATACAAATCCAATGACCTTCCCCATCCTTACTCACGTAAGGTTGTTACAATATTAACCATGCAAATACACACATTTCAGTATAACTGCTTTCAAAAGTTATATTATTATACTGGAAAGGTGACTTTTTAAAAAAGAAATATCATTTTGATGTGTTTGGGTGTTTTGAGTGTTTTTTTTTTCCTCTTACCCTTTAGAAGCTGTTAGTCTCATGTATGTGGGGTTCTCGTGCTTCATTTTGTGTGGTGGGGTTTGGTTTTTTTGGTTTTTTTTTTGGCTTGGAATTTTATGGAGGTGGAAACTTTCTAGTTTTAAAATCATATTTACTGGGAGTTGAAAATGCTAAAGGAACAACTTTTGCTTTCAAAAATCATGTGAAAGTTACATGTATGTCTGGTAGTTACATTTGTTCTAGCCCAAGAAGCATCCCTGTTGGCAAACAGCTGGCAGCTGTAGGTGTTGGTTTGGTAGGTTTTTTCTTAATTTGCCAACTGAAACAGCTATGTATTAATAAAAGGCTTCGTTTGTTGTACTTCTTCCAACAGATAAGAAAAAGAATGTCTACTAAATTCTCTTCCTGCAGCAGATTTTCTTTTTCTCATAAAACATTTGAATATACATACTTGGACTTTTCTGCCCCTAGATAATGATCATTTTTTTCTCCAGAACTTCACATTCTTCCAAAGCAGCTGTCCTTTTCCCAGTGTGCGTATATGTTTTACCAGCAAGCTGCTTATTTAAAATTTCCACAGTTATTATTTCTGAAAATGGCTTGGCATTAAATTAATTCTCACTATGTTTTAGGAAGGAAAATTTGAACTACAAATTTAAATCTTAATTTTTTAGGAGAGCATCTAAAAACTAGTTACTTTATTTGCAGGTACATAACAGTTAATATTTTGCAAATACAACTGTAGTATCTAAGAATTTTTATTATTTCTTTAGAACATTTCATCACTGTGGCAGCTGCACAATGTATTGGTAAATATTGATTTCTAAGTAACATTTATAAAGAGGAAATGCAAACTAAGCTGAAAGTATATGTAAATTAAAATTATATCCTATAGCAGTGTTTGATATGCATAGTTATGCTTTCTGACAAGTGGCAAAGATATCCATACTTTTTTTTTAAACCTAGAATTTGCAGGTCTAAACTTCTAATTTTGTTTGTTTATTGCAAAGCTGACAGCTTTCTGCTCTAGGGATACCTTTATCAGGATGTGACTTTCTTTTGAGGAATGAGAAATCATTCAGTTACTGTGTCCCCAGAGGTGAAAATGCCAGGCTTTGTTAACAACATAGGGATGTGTCCCTTTTTTCTCTTTTTCAACAAAAAATGACAGATGAGGTCCTATCAGTTGCAGTAATCTAAACATTTGTCATAAAATTTTTTTGTATATCAGGACACACAGATTTGCATGGCCATTATTTGAGTGTTTTGGTTTTTTCTTTCTGAAATGTGTAAACAACTCAATATTGAAAACAGTCAGGTTAAGCACTGGTATTCCATAGCTGCTGTGCAATTAAGATGTTGAAAGTACAGTGCTTTCCTTTCAAAGATGAAAGGTTGTTTACATTTCCTTGTTTATGCATCTGTATTTCCAGAATTGTGTGTTGTTTTATCTCTATATTTAATAGGAGCAATCATTTTGGATCTGTAGATGTGAAATTGGAGTTGTATTTGTGGATGTTGTTTTTCATATTGTAAGCACATATCGCCCAGGATAATACCGAATTGTTTTCTACAGTTTATCTGTTTGTAGACCAAATGATCATTTCAGATTAGCTTCATACTATGCTTCAGAGTTCTTTTTGATAAGAAGATTTGGTTTTTGGAAATGATGTCGTAGAAGATATGTCATCTGTCATATTGCAGGAAAATGTTTTCAGTGAAGGAGAAGAATTGCAGCCACTTAGATTTTTTCACACATTCCACTTAAATTTTGTCGTTGTTACAATTTATTCAGTATTGTAAGCAATGTGTTTTAAACAATCCACACAGAAATACTGCTTGATTGCACTGTTGAATTTTATGCCAGAAACCATGTTGGTTGAATGGCCCAAATGGACGACAGGAGATGCCAACTCAGATTTTCAGTATGCTTATACAGTTATTTCCTTGCCTCTGCAGCTGTAAGCACAAGGTGTACTTGGAAACACTACCAAACACTAGCATCATCATCCCGTTTCATAACGAAGGCTGGACTTCGCTCTTGCGCACGATCCACAGCATCATCAACCGCACTCCAGACAGCCTGATCGCAGAGATCATTCTGGTGGATGACTTCAGCGAGAGAGGTAAGGCCCAGCTGGGTTTGTTCTAACTTGAAATTTGTAGTCCACTGTGGTCCATACTGGAAGCAAAAAGAGGAGACCAGGCCTGCTGGACTGCTTGCCTTGAAGTAGTGTTTGATTGTCAGCAGGGATAAACATTTATAAGAGGCTTTTGTTTTACTTACTGAAATCCGTGTCAAAGGGAAGAGAGACTGTGAACTGTTCATTAGCCCTTCTTAATGTTCTATTTTGAATGTTGTTACTGAAATACTGCAAATTTTAATACTTCCTCGTGTTTTCCCTACCTTTGTCTTTTACTCTGAAAATAGATGAACTTCAACCATTTTGGATGCAACTCATTAGCTTTTGATCCTGGAATTTTACTGAGCTAGGCAGATTCTTATGCTAGTACCAAATAGCCATACAGAGAAACTAGGCTCTTTTGAATGGAATGTGCAAAAATGCTTTAGAATATTTGATCAAAGTTTACATCATTTATACACAGTAAAATTAAGAAAAGTTCAATCACTTAATGTCTTATGCTACCATTACTTCTTGAATGCAGCACAAAAAAAGAATTCCTCAAGTTCCCTAAATGAATTTTAACAGTTATTTAGGTAAAATTCCTCCATGATAAGGATATGGAACTAGGAAATAGGGTTTTTTTTCAGATTTTAGTGCATCTCTTGGAAGGTTAAGCATGAAGACCTTTGACTTTGCTGTTTTGGGGGGTGGGTTTGCTGTTTCTGTTGAAGCATCAGTTGCTGTTGTGTATGTGAGCTTTGTTCCGAGTAGACTGATAGAGAGAATTATACCCTTTGCTAATGTTTTACTTAAAACCTTTGTCTCAGCTAGGAACTTAGAGGAGCAGATTTCTGACCTACTGTTTTAAGAAGCCCCTGAGTGAGTGAGAGAAATATTAGTAGAGCGCTGCAGTAGCAGAATCATTTTTGTAAGATTTTTTTTAAACTTGATATTTCAGAGTTTAGAAAGACAAATGCTGCACACATCTATCTTGCCCTCTCATATCTGCTGGTTTACTTGCAATATGTCCTTTGATGAACTGCCTCTCGATCTGTAATGTAATTTAAGTGAAATTGTAAAGTGAATACAGTTCTGACTATTCTGTGTTTATGAAATCTAGACCACAGATGAAAGTTTTTGAAACTAGACTGTAAAACAGCACGACCAGGCTGTTTCTGCAGGCTAACAATTTCCTAGCAGTAAACAACTCATAGGGAAGTCTGTAANTTTCTCTCCCTCTCTTTCTCTCTCTTTCTCTCCCTCTCTTTCTCTCTCTTTCTCTCCCTCTCTTTCTCTCTCTTTCGCTCCCTCTCTCTCCCTTTTCTTTTTTTCACTGAAATAGCAGCTATTGAAGGTGTGCTTGCCCAGCATGGCAATACTGTAGCATTTTTTAAAGGAATCATAATTGCTGCTGTTGATACATTTTTAAAGATGTTAGTGTTTTGTAAAGCTTATCCACTTCCAGGTCGCTAGAAAAATAATTGATGCCAGTAAACAGGCTGTGTCTCTTTCTTGTATGCTCTTAGTTTCTGCTGATTGCTGAAAGTAATGCTAATTGCTATAACACTATAAAAATCTCCATAGTCTTCTTCATTTCCAGTTACATAAAGCTATCTGACTTTTCAGTGAAACAGTTTTCAGCTGGAAGAAGTTGTTCATACAGCATAGAAATGTTTAACAAAAGTGTTTAACATATATGTGAAAACCTGAAAGAAATCTACAAAGCAGATTTATATAAAGCTGGGCCTGGAAGTGCAGTACCAGAATGATTTACTTCTGTTTATCGATGTTTTTAAAATAAAGATCAGAAATGCGCTTGTGAATGGTTTTGAACTTGAACATATTTGGTACTATATGTCCTAAGAAGAGAGATCACACAAGAAAAATCTGCTGCAGTCTCTACTCTGAATTCAGTAACATTGACTTTTAGGTCAGTTAAATCATTTTGGTACACCTGAAGTTGGTTTAATTCATGTATTTGTGATCCTCTAAACTTTAACTGAGACTATATTGTGTTTTATTGCGCTCTTTTTTTCTCTTTTATGAGGTAGTCACACATAAGAGTTGGATTATATTATGTTGAGAAAATGCTGACTTATAGCTATCTCTGTCCCCTCCCAGTTCATTAAATAACCTGTTTTACAAAGTGGCAGATCCTGTCACCCTTTAGCTTTCCCCCTTTCCGAGCCTGAGAGAAGTAAAGCAGTGTGAAAGATCTTGAAGCCAGATTAGGCAAAAAATTAAGTTTGTGTGTTCAGATATTGTCAAAAGTCCTAGAATCACTGCAACCAAGGTTTGCTGCTGTGTTGAGGCAGTACAGTGATTAGTGATAAATTCATATCCTTTTTCCTTACGGTATAATTTCTTCATGAAGCTGCATATGCCATATAGCTGACAAATGGCTATTGTTTTGCAAAATCAATTATATATTAAGTGACATGTGTGTGCTACTCTTGTTCCATAACTTCATATTATAAGGGGAGAGTCTTATGTTAGCAATCTAAATATCATTTATAGATAGTCAAAAGTGAAAATGAGGTATTGCAGTAACAATGGTATTTTAAAAGTCGTGATTAAATGACAAACACTTTTCTCTAAAGTTTTCTATTAATCCTGCTGTTCCTTTTTACAAACATCTAGGAAGTTATGAAAAATCAGTTCCTCTTAGAAACAGTAAGCAAAAAAAGTAGAAATTTGAAAGCTGGGTAAAAGATTAAAAAAAAAAGGCTCCAGCATTTTTTTCCTTCTTTTTAACTCATAACTTATTTAATACAAATATAAATATTGAAATGCACTGAAAAAACTTTTGATAACAAATGATGAAAATGTTTTAGTGAACAGCTAGATACCAAGAGTTTGCTGGTTTCTCTGCAGAATTACTTGTATGCCTTTATTTTATTCATATTCACTCCTTTGGCTTTTATGATCAAAACCTTTAGATAGTTCATGCATAATAGTCAGCATAAATTAAGACATTTAAATATTATAAAAGTAAAAGGACAGCTGCACATCTTTAAATATCAATATAATGCAGACGAAAGGCTTGATATTAAGAGGGAGGTAAGCAAATGTTATGAAACTTGAAAGTGCAGTATTTGGTTATGGACAGATTCAATATAAAAGACTTTTTGAATATTAGAAGTCATCTGTGACAGAAAGAAATGTAGATTTAAATATAGGCACACAGAGTTGTAAGATTTCTTTATTCATATAATTTACAGAGAGTGCTTATATTTAAAAACGGTGAAGCAACAAGTTGGAGAAAAATGTCTGATTTAGTGGAAGTCCACTTCAACAAAAATGCCAGCTTTGATTTATATTGTAAACAGAAATGGCCGAATGTTGGTGTACTGGTGAGATGAAAGGGGACTGAATCTAGAGTTCGTAGGTGGTCTAATACACGTGAAATAAATATTGTCACTTAACAAGCACTATAAAAGGCAAATAATAGGCTTCTACTTAGTTTGCCTTGGAAAGCTATGGATACAATAAGGGTGCAAGTTAATGATGTACATACTTTCATGTACTAAAGCATGCAAAGTGTTTCTGGCTTTGAGATGGATTTGGGGTTGCAAATTCAGTACCTGATTCATGTAAGCCCTGTATGTCAAACTCAAAGACCCATCAGTTTCAGTGTCATGAAAAACCATGGAAAATGAACCTTTATATTGGAGATACCAACACATCTGTGTCAGGTATCTGCAGTGGCTTTGTTTGCAGCTCTGGTTTTGTGACCCTGGTTTCTGGGAAAATGAGCCTTGTGGAAAGTGGCTTTTTTTAATGGGAGGGTTTTGGGGCTTTGTGTGAGGCTTGTTTGAAATGGAAGCTGGGGAGGACTGGTTTGAAGGTTTGACTTCAGAGATTGGGTGTTTCTTGTTGACATAGCTTGCTCTGAAGTTAATCTGTCAGCAGACAGATCTCTGAAAAGGGGCAAGAAACAGAATGTGGGCAACAGTTTAAAGGAAAGGAGAAATTGAAAAAGACAGCAAATTTTCATTGGTTCAGTTATGGAACAGCTTGCATTTGCAGAGGAATAATAATTCTAATTAATGTTTTAAAACTTTGGGGGAACATTAGATTTGCATAACTCATTAGTTAAACAGTTCATGTAGGTTGCCAACAGGTGATAGATTTGTACATCAACCTTTATTTCTTTTTGTGTTTTAATTACTTTATTAGGATAGTCAGACCTGTAAACAGTTATCAACACAGTATATGCCCATGAATGTAAAGTTGACTTACCAAGCATTTTGACTTTACCCCATAGTTCTTGAACCGGTACAGCACCTATTATAAGAAAAAATAATCAGTGCCACAGCCAACAAATTTACTAGCAGTAACAATTATTTGGCAGTACTTTAGTTTGAAAAAAACCCTCAGATTTGCCAAGGGAAAAAAAAATTGAAAACATAGTAGCCAACAGCTTCTTCAACTAGTTCTGTCACTGGCAATGAACTGTGGTTTTTTGGTAGAAAATGACAAACTAGGAAATTTTCCTTCATATTGATGAACCAATCCCTTCTCATTTTGCTGTCTATTATGTTCTCCTCTATCTGTCCCCTTACTTAGGTCTGTTTTCTGCACCACTACTCATTTGAAAGTATCATGGTGTCCCCTATCACGTACCATATGGTTTATGTCAGACCTCTGAATAGCCCAGATTAATAAAATGGAAGTCAGTGTGCAAAAGCCACCCATGACTACTTCAGCAGTGCTTTAGTTGGTCAGTGAACTTCAGTGCCAGTAATGTGCTTTTTTCTGTGAATGGGGAAGACCTGATGTATGGCTGGGATGTATGACTTTTATTTTCCTTTATAAGCTTTAAGAATTCTTTTCTTATTTGCATTAGGCAATTCTTAACTAGTATTCCAAATGCACTACTTCCACAACTTCACTGAGTAGTGTAATAGAGATGTTAAGTAATTTTTACATCTCCTAATGATATGTCCCCTGAATATTCATGATTAAAACCTGCAGACAGGTGATGTACGATGGAAGCCGAAGTCTGCTGCTTTGGACTTTTTGCAAACATTCTAGCTGATCAAATCCAAACTGATCACATTTTCTTTACTGGGCAGTTCTTTGTTATTAGGAATCAGGAGAAAAGGCCTGAGATCTTACAAAGTATTGTTTTTCATAAGCTTGTCAACTAGGTTTTGCTGTAGTATTAACAGAAGGAATTCTTGCCAAATATAAGTTGTCTGTTATTTAGAAAATTTCCTGTAATTTAAAATTGAAATTTATTCATGATCTTTTTCATGCATGAACGTTGTTTCAATGTTATCTTTAAATAACTCATTATCTTCTCATTGTACACAGAAGGAGATAGGAACTTTCTGTTTTCAAAGTTCATTGCAGTTTAATAAAGTGTGACAAGCTTTGGAATTGACATCCTAGTAGTCTTTCCAAAAATGGTAGTTTGTTACAGTCAAGGTTGCCTTAATTGCAGCTTTTGAGTTCACCTAAGTAGACTTTAAAAATATATTTCACCTTTCCTGAATGTAGACTTTCAAGTAAGCTTGTAATCACCAAACAAAATAACACGCTAAAGAATAGGCAGTAGTGTTGTCCAGAGTTACATTTTATGCTTCTTAGAGAAAATTATTTCAGAAAACCTTTTACCTCATTTTACCGCATTATAAATGTATTTTGTTTTGTCCTTTTTTCCTGTTTGAAAATCATGGGTAAGCCTGAAACCTGCAAATATTCCCAATATATTATCAATAACATGAGAGAAGTTATTTTCCTGTTCATTTGCTGGTACTGAGCTTCACATAAGGTAAGAAGGGAAAAAGATGTGGGTGGTATAAGGAAAGCTGTGAAATGATCAAAGCAGGAAATTACGATTGTCACTCTTGAGAGAATTTTACACCCAGAATTCTAGTAGTAAAACACTGTTTTACTAAAAGATCTGTAAAAATCCTTAAAGTCAGATACGGGGTAAAAATAATTTCTAATAATTTCCCTGGGAGATGAGTGGGTGAACATTGATTTGGTTGCTAACGTAATGCCTTTTTTTTTTTCCCAAACTACATGCCTTTGTCTTTTCTAGACTGATTCTTATATGTAGGATTGCTAGTGAGTGTTTAGTTTTTAAATCTTAACACATCCTAAAGAAAGAAGAAAAATCCTGTAATGAGGTTAGCAAATGAATGCCTTCAAAGTTTTATACATGAAGAACAAACGTTTGTCCTGCCCTTTTATTTTTGGTAACCCTTACAACATCAGACACGTTTAAAGTGTTCTAATAGATATTCTGACCTTGCTTCACTGATGGAGTGAAGCAGTTAATAATTTCCATTAAAGTTCTGGTATATTCTATTTCTGTGAAAGCAAATGAATAAACAAAAAGAAAAAAGCCTACAGAATATTTTCTTAGACTATTGAGAGCTGAAATTCATCTACATTAATTTAATCTTGATGCTTTTCTTTTGCAATAACCCAGTACATAATTGGACAGCATTTGTTTCTGATGCTTCTTTCCTGGATAACGGCACACAATTCCAGCATCATTTTTATTTATTTTATTTATTTATTTGGAATAAATGAAGACCCTGTTTCCAAAAGCATCTATTTGTTTAGTGTTGTATATGTTTATGCAGATTTTTGTTTTGTGCAGTCAAAAATCGAAAGTGTACTTATGTGTGTTTGTTCATTGCTCTGTGCATAATCAGTGTCTCACAGGAAGAATTTTTGACATATGGAATTGTCTAGTCACAAATCTTCTTGTACAAAAATGCAATCATAATTTTGATTAGCTTGAAAGGGAATGTTGTTGCTCTCAGAAATCGCTATCCAGACGTTCAGTCAACTTGGGGGGCTTTTCTGTGTGTGCTGCTTTACCAAATTGAGCTCATGCGTCTTTCAGACAGATGGGCAATTTTATGAAGCTTATAAATGGCTGAAAGCTTTAATGGCTCTGTCATGCGCAGTTTGGTTTTGAAATGCTACTAATTTCTGAACAAAGCATTAATAACTTGTATCGAGCAATTATAAAGGATTTATTTTAATAGGACTGGGTCAAACCATGTTTTCTGAATTAGAAGAAGTTTCATATGCAAGCAAGATGATTTGGTACATGCAAAGAGCTTTTAGCATTCTCCCCTTCCCTCCCAAGTTACAGATGTAAACTCATTTTACTTGGGGTGGTGGTTTTCTTTTTCCCTTTTTATCCAGTTGTATGTTTATGCATTGTGAGAGTGAGTACACACTTTGGTTTTTGCAGCTTTGCAGGGCTGCTGCACAATTGAGACACACAGCACACAGAGGCAAACAAATACGTTGATTTCATTTATGGTCAGTTACTTAGCAACCTTTGTTCACCTGCTGTAGGAATCCCCATAACTGCCCTCCCCAGAAATTCAAGAAATGTGCATTAGGATTAAAATGAGAGAGTGTTTCATGAAAGCAGAATGCACTACACAATATGGAAAATCCTAACCATTTAGAACAGGTGATTGCTGGGGATTTTGCTTTTATGTGATATCGAAAACCCTTCAAATCACACTGGTAAAATGTACTGCAAACATGTGCATGGCATTCAGGGATGAAGACTTTCCAGTCTGTGCTGATTTATGGCTTTCAAAGCTTGAGTGGAAGTTTCTGTTGTCAGAGAGGTGTGGGGGATTGGGGAGATTTTGGTTTTGTTTGTGTTTTTTAACATAAGTAATCTGATTTCTCCTACTGTTACATCAGGATATTTTTCTGCAATATTTTCTCTCTTTATTTTTTTTAATAAGGACCTAAAAATTCTTTAATAGGTTGAAAGCTCTCTACAAATGTAGAAGAGGATGTCTGCCTAAGGTCTGTTCTTCCCCTTTATTTTTAGGGCAACATACTGAATTTAGAAAAGAGAATTGACAGTCTTTGTAAAAAGTGCTGTTTATGCAAAGCTATAAAAATAGCAAACCTACTGCTTTAGATTTAGCAGGATAGGCATGAGTTTTCTGTCCTACTCCATTCCTGCCTCATTTAATCACAGAAGAGACACAGATTAATTGTTATTTGTGGTACTCTATTTCTAGTCAACAAGGAAATCCACTTATGTTTGTAAATATTCTAACTTTAAAAAGCTTCTTTTTAAAAATGTTATACATTTTAAAATGTTATAAACGTATATAAACACATATTAAAATGTTCTGGTGGACAGTGGTGATGCTTTAAAACATGTTTCAAGTATAACTGATTCATTGATGAGGATTTAAAAAAAGTTGTTCATGGGTCTTACTGCCATAGGCTTGCATAAAGCAGTTCCTGGTGTGAAGAAAGAAAGACGTACTATGTACAAGCAAATGTAGTATTACTGAAGAGAGTATCCTTTAACACGACAAAGCACTACAGAACAGATGTTAGTCTTGTTCTTGAGTGGCTTACCTGTTGCAGATTTTAACTCTAGAAAGCAAGGACAGATCATCCTAATGAATGGAAAAAATGAAAATAATCCATACTACACGTGAGTCTAAAGCTGTTGCACTCCTTGAATGCGTTTGAAAACACTAGCTGAAGTACTTGCTTCTTATCTGCAAACCTCATTCTTGTGTTTTTGTATTTGCAGTTTGGTATTAATGATAAGAAACAAGCTTTGTGCTACAAACTGTAATAATAAATGAACACAGCACTGAAGTGTACTATGGGCCCAATTCAGATATGTGCATCTAGTCAGTGTGTTATGGACCTTACATATCCTTTTTTAACATAATTCCTGGTTGTATTTTTTTTCTTTGAAGGAAAGTTAAACATGTTCTTAGTCAGTGAGTGACAATCTGTGTGCCAGCTGTGAATGTAAGGGTGTGAAACGTAAAATAGGTTGATGGTGCAGATTATGCTGGAGCCCTTTTTTTTGTGTGTACTCCTGAAGTAGAGGTGATTAAATTTTGAAGGAAATTGATGATTATTACTTCTGAACTGAATTGATTATTCTGTAGAGTCTTGTAAGTATTGCTAGTTCAGGTAATTTAACTGAATTTAGATCTTCAGCAAGAACTGTGAGCTAATTTCTTTTTTCTTTTTCATGTCTCATGTTCATTTTAGTTTTTTGAAGTGCTATCAGTTTCAACTTGGTTTCCTTCACGGACTGGGCATGGAGTTAAGCTGTATCTGACAAATTGTACTTTTTTAAATGCTGTGCCTTGATTATAAATGACGGTGGAAATAATACTTATAAAAATTCAATTAAAAGCAAATTTATTTCAATGGGGTAGAGTTTTGGAGCCCTTCAAAGAAGTCTGAAATTCTGGAAAGTATATGCAATTATTAAATAGTAAACTATTCTAGCACACTTGTTGGTCATGGTGTCATCTTCGTTTTTTATATGGGCAGTCACTTACATTTTGCTGTGTTGTAGTGGGCTTTGTTTGTCCTTGGGTACTTTTAGAGTTCATGTAGTAGAGGAGATGAGCTTGTCCCAGTATAAATCAATTATGTTGGCAGAAAAAGATCTGTGATTAAGCTACTTGTATCTCTTTTAGACTGTCTAATTAAGCTGGAATATACTGAGTAGAATTTTAGCAACATGCTTTAGGTAAAAAAAAAGAATCCTGTCACGTGCCCAAGAACAGTTGCCTCCTCAACAAGCCAACCTATTCCCCACCTCACCCCCAAGATCTACATTCCACATGTGAAATGTTTGAAAAGATGTGGCACAGTCATTTCACTTTCAGTTCATTCCCCAAACAATTTTTCTTTAGGCAGATGATGATTTCAGGGCAGAATCGCCTTCTATTCCAACATATTGGCTGCTTCACAGTAGTTTCTCTGTGGTGTGAAAATTGCAACTTGCGAGGCACTCCTGCATTATTGAAGCAGCAGCATGAGCTGTGAGGTAAGACAGGGGTACAGCAATTTAACTGCACGCTATTTGGTACAACATAATTTTTAACTCTAAGGCGTCAGTCTAACCTACCTTGCTATTATAAGTTGTACTGCAGATGCATATGTGGGTTTTTAGTCATGTATCCTTGCAGTGTTTCTGTAAAGTTGCTTAAATGCATATGCATTCTTGTTGTTAAAAGGTAAATACAAAAGAGGTAGCAGAATCCTGCAAGCAGAGTTACATCCCTGCTTGTATACAAGAGACAAGTAGTGGAAGAAAAAAAAGTTTTTCTGCTTCCTGTCTTCACTCTCCTCCTTCAGACTGTGTTTTTTAGCATCATGGGGAGCAAATTTTCTCGCTTCTTTTAGATTTTTGTCCAAAATACAGTGTCCCTGAAGCTGTAAACCCCTTCACAGCTATGGAATGTGATACCAGATCCCAGGGAACCTGAATGATTCCAGGTTTCAGTAGCTGTGAAAGAAGAATTGGAATGATGGTGAAGTTATTCTTGAAAAAATGTCTCTTGATGGGATCTTGATCACTACAATCTGCAGGGAGCTGAGGGACAGGAATGAGAATTTGTTTTGTGGGAAACGCAGAGGGGGATCACAGCAGAAAAGGATGATTGACAGGAAAAATTGAGACCTGAAACATAATTCTCACACATTATTTTAAAATTTGGGGTGCATTTGCCTTGCTAGTTTTATCTCTCTGCATAAGGTTGTGTTTTAAGATTAATCAGCAGTATTTTTCTTATTTCTCACTGTAGAATCAGGGGGCTGGGCACCTCTCTTAGGAAGACAGGCTTAGAGGGGTTGTTCAGCCTGCAGAAGGGAAGACCCTGGAGACACCTTAGAGCAGCCTTCCAGTACCTAAAGGGGGCCTACAAGAGAGTTGGAGAGGGACTTTTATACCTGGGCACGTAGTGACAGGACAAAGGGGAATGGCTTTAAAATGAAAGAGGGCAGGGTTGGATGTTCTATTGGGAAGAAATTCCTTCTGTGAGGGTGATGAGGCAGTGGAACAAGTTGCCCAAAACTTGTGAATGCCCCATTTCTGAAAGTGTTCAAGGCCAGGCTGGGCAGGGCTTGGAGCAGCCTGGTCTAGTGGAAGGTGTCCCTGCCCGTGGCAGGAGGGTTGGAACTGGATGATCTTTAAGGTCCATTCCAACCCAAACCATTCTATGATTAATCAGGTATCAATCACACATCTAAAAGCAAGTTCCCATCTGCTGTAAAGGTAACAGGAATTTTTATGAGTATATTTATACACAAATACAAATACTAGAATTCTTCTTGTCTGCTTTAGATAGCTGGACAGAGCTTTGGAATGAAATGGTTATCCTAGTTTTCTAATTAGTATATGGTGTATACATGTTGTTGGTACAGTCTTTCTACATTGTTAGAAATATATGTACATATGGAGTATAAATGGAATTACTTAAGTATTAGATAGAAATATAAACGATGTAGTAAATTTAGTATTCACAGAGACATATTTCAGAAAAACAAGTAGAGAACTTTAAGCAGTGTTGGTTGTCTGACAGTAGCATGCTCAGTTATTTAATTGACTGTTTTATTCAAAGGCATTTTGTGAAAAGTATTATCTAATGCTTTTTGAATCATTCAAAGAGCATCTTGCCATAAAAAGACTTCTACTGAATGTTCAAATCCAACTCTGTGGATTGCTGTCAGATATATATGCTATTTATCTCTGCTGCTTTTAGAATTATTACACAAGGAAATGAGTAATATTAGTTTTATGGAAATTGTTCTTGAATTCAATTACTCTTTTTTTGGTTTGTCAATGTATAAAATAAGATGTTTAATGTGCATGTTTTTTGAGAGAATGAATTGTTCTAAAATTGCTAAAATGAGCATGCCTCTTCTGTGGCATGCCAGTTCTCTCCTTTGAATGAGTTACAGAAATGCACTGTGTGAAGAAACGCGTTGAGGCTTTGAGCAACACAATTCACAGAATCACAAAATGGAATAGGGCCACAGTGAGTCGTCTGGTCCAACCTCCCTGCTCGAGCAGGGTCATTTTAGACCACTTGGCACAGGATTGCATCCAGACAGCTCTTAAATATAAGGGAGACAGCTCCTTCTCCTCTCCAGTGAGGGAGACTCCACAACCTCTCTGGGCCATCTGTTCCAGTGCTCAGTCACCCCCACAGTAAAGAAGTTCTTCCTTATGTTCAGGTGGAACTTCTTGTGAATCAGTTTCTTCCCATTTCCTCTTGTCCCATTGCTTGGGACCACCTAGCAGAGCCTGGCTCCATCCTCTTGGCACCCTCCCTTAGATACTGACAGACACTGATGAGGTCCCCTCTCAACTGTCCCTTCTTGAGGCTGAACAGGCTCAACTGTCTGACCACTTGCTTTTATCCATCTTCATAAGAAATGTTAGTGAAGAGTAATGAATCAGGCATTTAGTGTTTTCTTTCATGTTTGTATTTGGGTTTGAGTGGCAAGGTTTTGGTAGTGGGAGTGGCTACAGGGTTATCTTCTGGAAGAAGCTGCTGGAAGTTTCCCCCAGGTTCAACAGAGCCAGTGCCAGCCGGCTCCAAGATGGACACGCCACTGGCCAAGGCTTAGCCCATCAATTTTGGTGGTAGCGCCCCTGGGATAACAGATTTAAGTAACTGAAAGAGCAATTTCAGCCAGAGAAAAGAGAAGTGAGAATATGTGAGCGAAACAGTTCTGCAGACATCAAAGTCAGGGAGGAAGGAAGGCAAGAGATGCTCCAGATGCCAGAGCTGAGATTCTCTTGCAGCCCATGGAGCAGATCATGGTGAGGCACCTGTGCCCCTGAAGCCCATGGAGGTCATGGGGGAGTAGAGATCCACCAAAAAAAGAGCCCCACCATAAAGCAGGGGAATGGTGAAGGGTGCTGTAACACAGTGGGAAGCCCATGCTGGAGGGTGGTCCTGTCAGGGCCCATGGAGACAGGAACCCACGTTGGGGCAGGTTTACTGGCAGGACTTGTGACCCCGTGGGGGCCCCCCCACTGGTGCAGTCTGTTCCCAAAGGGGTGCATCCCATGGAAGGGACCCATGCTGGAGCAGTTTATGAAGAACTGAAGTCTGTGAGAAGGACTTAGGTTGGGGAAGTTGGTGGAGGAGTGTCTCCATGGGAGGAACCCCACAGTGGAACAGGGGAAGAGTGTGAGAAGTCTTCCCCATGAGCAGGAAGGAGTGAGTGGCTGAACCAAAGCTGATTGTGCAGCCTTCATTCCGTGTCTCATTGTGCCATTTAGGGGGAGGATGTAGAGAAAATCAGGGCTGAAGTTGAATCTGAGAAGGGAGGAGTGGGGGGAAGGTGTTTTAAGATTTGTTTTTATTTTCTCGTTATCCTACGGTGGTTTGCTTGGTAATAAATTAAACTAATTTCTTCAAATTTAGTGAGTTTTGTTCATGACTAATTGGTAAGTGATTTCTCCTGGTCCTTACCTTGACCCATGAGCTTTTCATTATGTTTTCTCTGCCCTTTCCAGCTGAGGAGGGAAGTGATAGAGAGGCTTTGATGGGCACTTGGTGTCCAGCCAGGGTCAACCCACTATTATTTAAATAGAACTGAGTTGCTTCAGGACCAAGGTCAGTACCTCTGACGAGGAGTTTAACGGCTGGTTTGCCAGGTTTCACAGAAGCGATGGTTTGCTGGCTGGCACCCAGAAGTGGCCAAGCATAGTGTGTGCAGAAGGAAATGGAATAATGCGATTCATAGTAATGACCTGGAAATCTGATTTTCCTTCTTGTGTAAGACTCAGAAAATGCAGGGACTAATTAAAATACTTAGATTAAGCCATGAGAAGTCAAAGAGACGCAAAGCAGCTCATTTCCGGGCCTCTGCTGAAGCAGCTCTGGGGTGATATAAAATGCTATCCTTCACTGTTTTTCTGCATGGCTTTAGGGGACTAGTAGTTGTCAAGGAGAATTGAAGTGGAGTGATTGATGTGTTAAGGTAAAAAGTCAGTGATGTAATCTTCGTCCCAGAAGGCATGTTGTTCCGTGGTATATTGCCTGTTTTACAGGGAAAGGCTTAGAGCAGATTGATTATGTATGAGAAAAGAGTAAGCTAGAAGAATTAGCCAAGAGAGTATAGTATTCATCTAGACAGTTTCCTTCTGAAATTAAAAAAAAAAAATCTGTGCAAGTGATGATAATGAACAGCAAATAACCGTAGGGTGAAACATAAGTGAGGAATTTATTGTGTGGAAACAAGAAGAAATAAACTGTCTTTGTAATCATTGCAATAGGAACGTGTGTTTCCAGCTATGTATGGATCTACCTAATGCTTGTCTCTTTTCTGCTGGGTAGTTTTGTAGGGAACACTATTGGATAAGATGGCATCTAGAAAAAAACATTAAGGTGGTATTGTTACTTTCATGTTATATATTTTACCATTTTAATTCTAGTTTCATAATTTACGTGATTATATCCTGGATATATGCAAAGGCATCTAATGCAGCATCATGATTTTCATCCTGTGTTCTTTGAGTTCATACGGCTAAGTGGCTGTGTTTCAAAGTTCATTTGGGAGTTAAAGAAAAAGAAAAACTTGGTATTTGAAAAAAAAATAGAGAATAATACATCTCATTGAGTCTCATGTTGATTATAATTTTTATTTCTGTTTATGTCAGTGGGCTTCTTTTAGAAAAAGAATCTTAATTTTTTGCTGAAGGCTAGTGAGTGATGACTGCTTTTGATAAATTGTATTTGCTCTCTGATGAGTACAGCTAAACACTATGGCTCTGCTGGTTTAGGAAAGATAGAATTGAGTAAAAAGTGAAGTAGAAGAAAAAATTAAATGTAATTAATTTATGGGAAACATTTAGAAGTGCTCCCTTTTCTGTTGAGCAATCTGGTATCAGAAACTTATTTTTAATTGGGTCATGTCTTAGAGGGAGAGAGGATTTTTATACCTTAATGCTGTTTTCAGCTTTTTAAATTGTCTTTAGGATCTGTCTTGATTTTCTTCTCTTGATATTGGACATCTGTGAGCATATTTAACTCCAAAGTCATTCTTGTCTGTATGGTGTTTTGATACCATGCAGTAACTTTGCCAGTGTAATAATATTTTGTCTATTTTAAAATAATTTTTCAACTAGGAAGCCAACAGTGTCTTATCTAATTGAGCAGAATGAACTTGGCCTCCTTAAAAATCCTGTTGATTTGTACGACAGTCTCATACCAAAGAAAGCATCTTATTCACTAGTTTGCTCAGAAGTATCTCTAGCCAATGCTAGAGATTGGGAAATGCTAACCCAGCAGATAAGATGATGCATTTGAGAAGCTTCATGCCAAGTAAGTATCGCTGCTGTTGGTATCCAGCGATATTCCACAGGCACAGAACATCTTATTAACATCTCATTGTTAACATAATATGAGCTGGGAGAAGAGATTTGCTGTGGGAATGTTCTCAGGTGGGCCTCAAGATTTGCATACATTTATGCTTGCTTTGTGTTTTAAACTTGTACACGGTTCCCTGGTGCTCTGATCGGATCTCTTGCCTTGCCAGCAGATTATCACACAGCAATTGAATACGTTCAGTTTGTGGTGTCTCAAAGCACATCTTAACGACTCCAGTGTTTGAACAGTAAGACAAATGTTTGCAAAGGATGCAAGGAAAACAAGATGTGTGTAAAGTGTGGTGTGCTCTAGTGGTACAACACAAACAATCAATAATGAGCCAAGTTTAAATTGTTTTTGTACAACTTGTTGTAGAAGTTTAGTGTCTTCCCATTATGCTTGTATTCTATTACTGTTGAATACCCACTGTCTTGGGAATACAGCTCTTAGGTGAATTCCTGTGTTCCTTATGTTTTAATGGTCACTGCAGTTTTAAATTCTGCTTTAATCTGTTCTGTGGATGTTGCAAGCCTAAAGAGAAGTATTTTTGGCGGGCATGCCTCAGGAAGGTCACTACAGGAACTAAGGCAAGACATAAATTGTTCTTAAGCCTACACTGAGCACATTTAGAGATATTTTCCCTACAGTTTATAATACCTTGAGGGTCACTATACTACTGTTGTAGTAACTATGTAAGTCCCATGTTCTGGAGAAAAGTTAACAGCATAAGTGCTTTTATACTGATAAAACTGCCCACACTGAAGTGAAACAATCTTCTAAATGGATTTCCTTAACTGTTTAATGCATGATAAACATTGAGGTGAATCAATGGAAGGTCAGCTATCCTAATGTGAAGTGGAAGGTCAGCAGCTTTGTAGAGCAAGTTGCTTCCCTAACTTGGCTGGCCTTATTGGCATTATATTAATGATTTATTTCAGGTTATGTCTACCCTCAGCATAAAAGTTGGGCTTGAAAATAATTTGATAAATCATTAAAGTAGTAGACCATGACTGAAGAGTTAAAATGGTAAAGTTATTTTGGTCACAGAACTGTAGTTGAGCACGTAATTTGGTTATAATAGAATTATTCGACTATCTGCCTAATCTTTGCATAAAGTGAAGGATGCTACCAAGAGTGACACTTCAGGACACAATGACAATACTGGTCAATATACCAGTACTGCTGTATACCATAAATTAGATTAGAAAGAAAGAAAGAGGACTTCATTTGGTGCACTTGAACATTTAATCCAATCATAATTTTTTCAATGTTTCCTCACTCATTATGAAAGTCCCTTTAACTCTGGTTTGATTTTTTTTTTTCCTAAAAACTTGTGCATTGCAGCCAGAATGTAAAATGCAGATGTTGGAGATTAACAGGAAGGAGTTATCTGTGGTAGGAAAAAGGGAACCAATTATTCAGAATGCTCTCCTATTTCCCAACACCCCAATTAAGGCTTCACCTCAGGCTCTGCTCACTTCTCCCCTTCCTGCCAGCACTTCCTCAGTTTTGTTTCTTGATGCTGTCAGTCAGTCTGGGACTGTCTTGTGGTGTGATGGACTCCAGTGTTTTTTAGTATCAGGCACAAATTGTTCCCAGGGTGACAATAAATTATTTGTGTGTTTTCAGTGTTCCTAATTGCTGCTTTTGCAGCCTTTCCTCAGTATTGTCAGGGGTGATTTAAGCTGACTGTAGGTTATGACTGAAGCAAGAAAGACAGTGAAAAAGTAAAGGAGAAAAAGGCATAAAGAATTCCTGACATTGCTTAACTTTCATCTCAGACCATTATGGTTACTTAGAACATCTTCATAACTTTTAAAGCACATACCTTTAGAGCAATTAATTCTATTTAGTGGATGACATGATATATTTTATATTCATATTATATTGTAATCTTCATAATTTACTGTAATTTGTAATGTATTGCTCTTTTAAACACTGAGCAAGAAACCATACAGTATCTACCAGACTTCTAAGATGCAGATCAAGTATAATTTCTGCATTAAATATGGTCACATGTCTGGAATATGCTGCTATGGCATTGAACAACCCATTTTCCTTGGGAGGTGAATGTTGATTTTGCTGTTAACCTGTTTTGCCTTCCCTTCTTGGAAGTTATGTTCTCTATGCAGTTTCTAAAGCTTTGTCCTTATATACAAGAGTGTCCTCATTTTGGTTTTTGGTTGGGATTGTTTGTTTTTAATTTAAGCTGTAATGATGATACAATGGTGCATTTGAAAATGGAGTGATAAGGGCTTCTGACCTGACCAAGTTACAGAGGAAAAGAAAGTAGTGTTTTGAATAAAATACAAGTTTACTCCTTTCTGCTCCTATCTGCTCCTTAACACTGCTGCAATAATGCTACAGATTGAGACAGTCTTTAACTTGTATGTGTTTGCATAGATATTGTGACAACTAAGCAGGGTGTGTAGGCAAAATTAAAACAGATAATCTATCAGAAGTCTGTATTCAGCGTGGATATGGACGCAATTGTCTTGCCTACCCTCTGCTTTAGTTAAGCCTAATTGCTCTTATATCTCAGAATTGATTCTTATTCTAGTCATTAACTCAAATTTGGCTTTTAATGTTTTTAAAGAAATTATCTACTTAAACTGAGAACACAGCATCTGTATTCCACATTTTTGAGACATTTTGTGTTCTAGGTAGTTCTTAACTGCCCATTAATAACAGCAGCAAAATTCTCTCAGTTCTTCCAGGAAAAGCAGAAATTTTGAAATTATGACACAAAGAAAACCGTCTTTTTTTTATTTGAAACATACTTTTAAACTATTGTTGAGCTTATATTTTAAATATTTCTTAAAAATGTTTTTAGATGCAGTCAAGTACCTAGCAAGTGAACAGATGCACATCCTGCAGCAGCAAGGTAAAATAAAAAAAAGAAAGAAATGCCAATGGCCCCTTCGGGGCTGAGTTTCTTCAGTTATCATTTTATCCTGTCATGATTCTGCAGTCAGCTGCAGGCTCTCTGAAGCAAGAACTATTTTGAGATGTGTTTCTCTGTGTGTCTAGTACGGTTCCTGTCTCAACTGGTGCATGTAGGAATTACTACAGAGCACATTGAAAATATAAAGAAATGAATTGCCCTACAAACAATTAATATTAATCATGTCTTTTAAAGGTAACTAGTAGCAATACTTTGATATTAAAGAATGCCTCAGTCTGAATGAAGCTTGCCATTATGTGAGGCAGGTATGCTTTTCTCTTCATGAACTGCTTCCTTTCTCATTTTGTGTAACAGGTGGTACCTTCTTGGAAATGCTTATAGTTTTCTATGGAAATGGCTTGCAAAATTTTCTAGCACTATATATTCCCAAAATGATGGTATTCCAAGTAGGAAATGATCTTTTAAAGCAGTAAACTGTTCCTATTTCATGCTAATGTTCACTATTAATACCATGCTTTTGAGTGCGTTCCTAAAATTTCCTTCTAGAGCGCGAATGTCAATGTGTAAGCCATCAGTCTCAGTAGTTCTTAAAGCACTTTCATTTGAACTGGATCATGGTTTGGTCACTTCATTTAATTTCAATTAACTCCCCATTCAGCTATGTACAGACTTTAATTCCTGGACTCCTTAGATTAGTAAGTTTTGCTCATTTTGTCTTGTTATTTCCTAGGATAAATCATCATGACCCAGGCAGCCACATTTATTCCAGTTATGAAACATGAGTTAAACTTGATTTTTGGAGGTGAAAATCAGTAGTGTATATCAAAGCATCATGCCACCTCCCTCCCTAGTTAGCAGTTTTATTTGCACTGTGAAGATGACAACCAAAAGTGCTAATGCAAATTACTGCCTTTATGGTATGAAACTGGGAGAGAATTACTTTATTTTTGACATGAAACTGTGAGAGATAGAGAGTGGAAACATAGTATCACATTGGTGACATTTTGCAAGAGACCTTGGAGAAACTTCTGTATGTTTGAAAAATAAAAGCAACTTAAACCTTCTGGGTGAACTCACCCAGAAAGTAAAGATTGGAAAAAAACAGGCAGCTCTCTTTGAAACTGAACAGTTGCAAAAAAAAAAAAGCTAGGAAATGCGGTTATAACTCGGTATCCCTTTTTTAAGGGATAAAGAATACAGGACAAAATAAAAACAGAATTTTAATGTGTTGTGCGTGTTTACGTTTTTTCTACTGGTCTTACATCTGTCCTTGGATAGACAGCATTTTCATGATAAGTACACAATATACACACATTACTTTTATTCTATAAAGCTCTTTGCTCTGTAACATTTTTCTCAGTCTTTTGTGTGTCCCCAGGTCCAGTTAGAAGTATTTGTATTTCTACTTGACCTCATATTTATTGAGACGTAAAAAAATCTGTGGGCAGCAAACTGTTCTCTTTTAATAGTTATGTTAGGATTGTATAGATACTTTTTCTGTTTTTAAAAGTAAAGTTTGTAAAAGTCTTTTTGATTGTGAAAGCGGTAATATCTTTATAGGTATTTGTAATGATTTCATTTGTATAATTTATATGTCTTGTATATATTAAATATGCCTATTGTCTCACATGAATTAGTTTTAAAGTATGTTCTCATCCACGCTAATCTGCGTGTATTAGGTTCTAGTTAAAAGCAAAATAAACAATCCCTTTGCTCCTCACACTCCCTTTGTAATTTTTTATCTTTTGTAAATCTCGAATATGCAAATTTAAGATCTGCCAGGTCTGGCTGGATTGTCTAAACACAGCTGAATGTTTTCCACTGTGGATATTCTGATGTATTAGTGGCTTAATTAACAAAGTTGCTTGCAAAAGTCAAGACTGTACTTCTACAAAACAGCTTTAATAGCACATTGCTTATATGAAATGCTTAGGAAATTTTAAAGAGAAGTTTTGTGAGGAACTCAGTATTATTACAGATGGATTTTAAAGAAAGCATGCTCTTACAAAGGTATTAAGTTGGTCCTTTTTCATACTGGGATTTTAAAAGGTTCTGAAATGTTTGCTTCTGGCCTGAGGAATGTTATAACAACTTCTTGTAGTGAAGCAAATTTATCAAGAGCTGTTATATTTGTGACAAGCACACAAAAATAGCAAATGCAAATACAAATTTTAAAGTCATATAAATCACCCAGTAAAGAAATATTTCTATCTTTAAAACTATGTAGAATCAAATATCTAAATGCTCATGAGATGAAAAGAATAGAGATTTTTCTCAATGATGTAATAGTCACCAGCGAGTATAAAATTAGAAGTGTAAGCTTATGTTGACATCATTATCATTATAGTATACTTCTTGAATTTTGTAAAACATCTTTCCCCCCAAAAGTGGTCTTTTTATCACACTGTCAAGATCAGCTGTTCCATATATTTTTTACTGATCTGAACAGTATACTCAGAACTTGGATTTTGCTCAAAACAGCTTGTCATGCACATCAGACCTTAAATGAACACATTAAAACAGTTGGTGACTTCACTTTTCCCCTTGCTTTTATCTTTTACATGACAAATGATAAATGAGGCTCTCTTCAGTGCTAGATGAAGTGTTCAATTTGACTTTATTGTGATTATCTAATCTAAAAATTATAAAAACAAGAGTACTAACCAGATTTATAGGTAGCAAAAAGTATTATTACTTGTAGTAGATCTTTAAGTTATTCTGAAATAACTGCAAAAACAAAAAAACCCTATGTTTTCCCCTTTTGAATATCCCCAGAAAATCAGCCATCTTTATACAATTTCTTGTTCTGTTTTTGCTGTTGAGGTGACTGGATACCATTGGCCAAAAATAACAGTTATCCATCATTAAAGTGGTACTGGATATCTGGGGCACAGTTATTTCTGAATTCTGACGGAACACAGGTGTTACCATACAGTCAGAGCAATGCTCTGCATCCCCTTCCCGCAAGGCTGCTAATACATTCTTGAGAGAGTAGAACAGGTCAGAAAAGGAACAATGCTTACATGAAATACTTGTTCGACAATCTGTGGCTTAGTAACTCTTTAAGGCTGAAGTACTAATTTCTTTATTTTTAGAACTTGATACCTTTTCCTGGTAGAAATTTATGTCACTATTTTGATGAATGCTTCAGTGGCACTGAGTTCGGTTTTTTATATGCATGTGGTGTAAAACAAGTACCTGTTCAGTTCAGTTGCTTTCCTACTTGCCAGTTCTTCCAAAACGAGAACCAGTAGACAAAAGTAGGGTTATCACTCTACCTTTTGTCTCATGCATGATTTCACACATAAGGCTTACCTTCTGTCCTCAGTCATCTCTTTTCTACACTGAAAAGTATTGGTGTGCCTACCATTCCTATCATTTCTTTTTTCAGAAATACTAATTTCTAACATCTCTTTTCTTTTTTTTTTTTTTGTTGTTTTTATCTGTCTTGTATCTTAGGTGGCAACAGAGACACTAATGCAGATAATACTAAAGATTTAGGCACACAACAGATTTGAGTGAATTTATATATTCTTTGCATTCTGATTCTGATTTTGATTACTAGTGAACATTAAGATATTTTTTCCACTGAGATGTCTATTTATATCTATTGTCAATATTTTTTTCTGTATAGTGGTTGTCAGCTCAGTCCAACACATATTTGGAGCTAGCCTTTTCTTACCCATATGACTTATTTTGTTGATCTACATAGAAATTCATCTGCCATCCAGTTACTGATGAAGGAATTTAGTGTTTTTATAGGCTTTTTGTCAGCAAAAGGATTGTCATTTCACTGTTAACTTCTTTCTGAATTGTATATGTATAAGTTGAAAAGCAGTCCTTAAATACGTCTTTGTGGAATTTGTGTTGTCTTTCCTCTGATGTGAAAACTAGCATTTGCCTACCATTAATCTTGTGATTAGGCAATAATCCTTTCATAAAAAAGGAATTTTCCCTCCCTAACATTTCAGTTGTTTTCTATTTTTATGTTTGATAAAAAACAACATTTAGATTCTGTAGTATGATATATTATCCATACGTGCATTGTTTCTATTTTTTTGTTCCACTTTATGTCAGTTTTCTTGATACTGCTGTCAGACTTTAGGAGCTGTAGTTTCCCAGATCCTGCAAACACACTCTTCTGAAATACTGAGGCTATGTTTGCTACCTATATTTTTTCTAGTGTCCAAATGCTAATTGATAGTTACGGGCTGGAGTTGCAATTCAGCCATTTTATGTTAGGGTTCCTTTAAATCCCACGTAGGACAGCATCTGCTTTTGACGTTCTGATACTGATTGAGTTATGACTGTTTTATAGCTTCTTCTAGTAGTGATGAATTTGGAGACAAATCTTCCACCATATCTGTGGTAAGCCAGAGTTGTAATGTGAAAACCACCACAAACTCTTTTACAGTGGATGCAGATGCCACTGAACATGCAAATATTTATGCTCTTTTCATGTCTGGTTGGTTTTATACAGTAGCTTTCCTTTTTGGCAAGCTTCCCTCTTTGGAAAAGAATTTATTATTAGGCACATATACTTTTGCAAGCTGTTCCTCAACACCTTTTTTTTCTTTTTTGTCCTACGTATGTGAGGTAGGACACTCAATTTTCTAGTCATAAGGGTTTTTTGAATCATTTAGATTTGACTTAAGAGTAGAACCATATTTTAATAGGCTTTAATGCCTTGCTGTTTGATCAGGTGAATTTCTTCTCCTTGTCTCTTTTTCTAAATTGTCGTACATTTATTGCTTGAAAACAAGTGTAGATCATTTCAAACAATACAAAAACTGCCAAACCTAAAAACTCCTCAATGCTTCTGGGATGCTTTTTATCCTTTCAGATGCTCCTCTTAACGTTCTCTTACTGAACTTTTAATGTCGATGTAATTCTTACTTGTCTACCTTAATTAAATCCTATGTAAAAATATAGAATATAGGAAATTTCAAAATTTGCGTGGAAGTTGCATTAAATTATTCACAACACACTGAATAGGGTGAAGTGAAAATTCCATTTTTTAATGTAGTTTACTTCAGTGTAGGCTAATGTATTTTTTTTGTTATTATGGTTTTTTATTATGAATTAGTCTTGTGTCCTGACCTGAACTTTATATAAATAGCATTGGTAATGAAGTCATTGCTAATTTAGTAGTGTTTCTTACTCACAAATATTTTAATATCCATTACCATGTCAGTCACTGAGGTCACCATTTAAATTGTAGCACAGTACTATTTTTGCCTGATCAGACCACAAATGTCAGTCTTTATTTACTGTCTGTAATTACTGTCTGCCAGACTCCTCAGCCCAAAAAAACCCAAAACAAGACACAAAAAATCACCAACAAACCAATGAAAAAGAAAAAATCCAAAAGACCCCCACCAAGCCAACAAAACAAAAAGAAACCCATGAGCATGATAAAGGAATTTTTGCTGCACAGTTGGATGCTACATTGACAGGTATGGAGAGCTGTCCAGTTACACTGATAAATGACTTCCTGTGGCCTTTTCTTTAGTATTAATGAAAAATAAGTGGTTTAGTGATGCTCAGCAGCTCAAATCAATGTCGGTCAATATAATTTGGTTTGGGATTTCATTTTCAAGTAGGATCTTTATGCATGTGGACTGCAAGTACTGAGCTACTTGACATCTTTTCTGGCAGGCCAACACAATCCCAAATCCCCATAGGATGTAGTAGCCCTGCCATGTAAAGGAGGGTGGCTGGTAAAGTTTTGCCAAAACAGGGTGGAAAAGGTGATTATCCCTCATTGCTCCAGTGAAAGTATCAAGCTGGCTCATAATAGCAAATATTGGACTTGTTATGGTGTTTGCCTCCTCAGTGTCTGTCAATATTGGTATCTTCCAGACATTCCGATTTCTAGCTGATCCATTTCAGTAGCATAATACAAATAATTACACCAGACTTTTCCTCCTAAGCAGGCTGTCTTCAAGGGGTTTTTCCACACATTATCATCTGTCTGCCTTTCTAATGTTTGTTGAATGGTTTTGCTTCTTAATGTTAATGTGTGTCTTTCAAACAACTGAATGTAAACCCAGCACTGCATTCTCCTTTATCGTATTACAGCTTAGCCCCAAGTGATCATGGTATGGAAGAACTCCTGTTGATTAACCACTCCATTTAGGTGTTTTTGTGACATTGAAATAGTTGAATTTATATTGCAACAAACATTGAAACAGTTGAATTCGTTCTCTGTTTCTTTTACTCATCCAAGAGATTGACATTGTCATGTACCTAGAAAGGAGACATTTCTAAAATGTTTTATGAAATGTAAAAAGCAAAAATTATTTAGTTATATTAATAATGTGCAAAAACACAGGCCTAGTTAATAGCTCTCTGCTCCTTTTGAATAGGCTTAAATCTTCAGTGCTGACTGAAGAATTAATCATGATGAAGCAAAAGTTGGCCCCCTTAACTATATCCTCACTGCAGTTTTAGGTGAATTTTATATGTATCATTAGGTGTTATCAACATGGAAACTTCAGCTTATGGAGGGTTTGTGGCATGTAAATCTTGGCTCCTTTTTTAATTGCAAAGAATTTTGGCTATTATGTAGCTGATCTTGCAAATTCAAAAATATTCAGTGCTTTAATTATGCTTACTTTATTTAAGTGCTAAAGGCCACAGCAGGCCTGCAATTGCTAGCATGCTAACAGTATATAATACAGCCAATTGCAAACAGCAGTCTAATTTGTTGATTTCAACTGAGGTGTAATTATATTGCTTCATTTGCTGAGCAAATCATACGAGAGCTTCTCTAAATCAGCCTGATTGTGTAATGAAGAGCTAATTACAAACAGCAGTGTTCTTGCCGTAAATTTATGGTGACTGCTAATGCCAGGTTGGCACCACTATGACAATGGCTCATTAGTACATTTACAAAAGCTACAGTGGAATTCTGCCCAAAGCACAGCAACTGTTCTCTGTTTCAGGAGATGAGTGATTAACTCTCTCCCTTCCATTGTTACTACTTCAAAGAACGAACAAAAGCACCACAAAGCACCACACTGTTGCTACTCCTTCTTGGAAGGAATTATATACCACTTCTAGAGAAGTCCACCATAAGACAGAATGACTTGGAAAGAATTTTTCCTAACATTTACGGCATGTAGCCTTGGAAAATGTTACTTGACCAGAGACTGTGCATTAGTGACAAGTGGAGGTCTGGTTTGAGCTTTTGCAATTTCACTTCTTCCCTTGTACCATTGCTGCATGAAGTCAAGGATCGTCTTGGCAGTCACAAGGCTGAAAGAGAATTTCTGAGGAAGAATTATTTTTGTGTCAGCCCTGTGATTAAAGATTTTTTAAATTATTAAGGATTCTTAGACTTCTGCAATTTAATATTTTTTTTTCTCTTTAAGTTATAATTGGTGATTTAACCTGATAGAGCTTCTTTTATTTAATTCTGAATTGTGTTTATTGTCAGATCAACCAACTCAAGTGGAAAGATGAACTGGTCACTATAAAAATTCACAGCACAGGATAACTTCTCTAGTCTTTCTGAAGTTTCCATTAATCTTTTAGGTTTTATTAATTTCTTTGAATTCCATGAAGCATACATTTTTATAGGTACTTTCAAGCAATTGGAATAATTTATTTCTGAATTAGATGCGTGTAATTGCCTGTTCGATTTTAAGCCTGACACCCACAGTAGATTGAATGCTGTTTTACACAAGGCTTCTAATCTATTAAATGGTGCACTGGGACTGATTTCCTATGAAATTGTCTAAATTACTTTTTCTCTTGGCACAATAGCACAGAAAAATTTCTTCCTCTAGATCTCTGCCTTGCTTTCTTTCTCCTGTAACACAGAAAAATGAAGTTGTGGCCTCTTTTATTTCTTTTGTAATTCTGTTTAGTTACAGGTGACCCTTAATGAATGGTTTGAATTAGACAACCACCCCAAATACAGAAATATGGATTCATTAGATCACAGCAATGGTCTTGAATATAGGAAGCAGATGTCCTTGAAAAATATTTCATATTTAAGTCCAAAAAAGTGATTTATGTGTTTTGTTTTGTTTTGTTTTGTTTTCTCCCCACAAGCACCTAAGTGGCTGTTTACTCTGATGCCTTTGAGTTTTGGCTGGTTTTGAAGCTTGCGTAACATGAAGATAGTCCAGACTAAATTTCTAGATAAACTTTTTGTGGTTAGTAGTGAATTTGTGGAGAAAGATTATGAAAAAGCTAGTAGGGAATAGCACACTAGTCACTGGTAGTTATTGACATGGGTGTGCATATTTTGAAATTCCAGAAAGGAAATGAATACATGCAAATTTCATCTAAGTGTAAATTTGTTAGGTGTGGGGAACACTTTGTAAATACTGATTTTTTTTTTTTTTTTAAATGGTGGTTTGCCTCAGTCTTGTGAAGTGTATATTCCCAATGAGATATTATAGACACTCTCTTTTTGGGCACTATATTCTAACATAAAATCTGTTTCAGTAGACAGATCTTCTGCTCCAAAGCTAATATATTAATAAGTGTTAGGAAGACTATCAAAGGAACCATATTTTTATTTCTCATGAGATATAGCCAAAATATTGCAATAGAGAATATAAATTATTTTTGTATTTCCTTAATTGTTTGTCCTCTAGAGAGTATGGGAAGCGGAGGTTGCAAAGACGCAGCAAAAATTATTTTCCAAATTTGTTTTCCCAGTTTTCAGGCTAATATATAGAATAATTTTAACAGAGCCCTGTCATATTCAGGGAATTTTGCTCTTTGGATGAAGACTGGTCTCTAACATAGAGGTGGCTTCCAGTTTTCTCTTTTGTTTTTGGATTTGCAGGCTAGTCTTCTTATGCACACTTTCAAAGAGCACATATTTGTCTACTTCTTCCTTGATCTTCCTAAACAAGATTTGTGTTAGAGAGAGACCTTCCATAAATTATTTTCTTACTTTGATTTCCCATTAATATGAATTTTAAAGTTAAGTTCAAAATGAATTATTCCTTTGAGTGGGGTAGGAGAATGGAACAGAAAAGCAAACCACTTCAAAATGGGCTGGTGCCTGAGGAATCTGCATGAATTTTTGTCTCGTTTCTCATAAAAGATAAGTATCATCACTTTGTTCCCTCTGGTATTTGCGTTTATCACTTTTTGTTATTGTGCTACATGAACTCTAGATCATATTTCATCTGAGGAAAGAATCTTGGATTTTTCTGGTTTTGGAAAATTAAAAGGACAGATATCCCTCCATCATGCTCTCTCTTTTTAACTCCCTTTGGTTTTTGTTGGGGTTTGTTTGTTTTTTCATTTTGTTTGTTTTAATAAGAAAAACAAAAACTCCAAACAAACAAAAAAAAACCCGACAAAGCCAAACCCAAACCCCAAGAACACATACACAAAAAAAAAATCATGTCCACGCAACAAACAGAAGTTTGTTGCCTACATAAATTTAGGAAAAACTGGTTTCAGTTAGAGCAAATGTAAAACAAATTCAAACACAAGCCTGTAGCTTTAAGAACTGTGTGAAAAATCATTAAATAGGATGAGATGGCATTATATAGGGAAAACACAGAAAATACTTTCATTATGAAATTCTCATGTGAACCAGCTCAGATAAATTTGATCTTGCAGAAGTTAGGACAAAAATATTGTTGAGAGTCAGAATTATTATTATAGTACTCCAGTTTCCATGTGCCTTATCTGTACCATATCTTATTTTGCTATTTTGTATTGCTTGCTTTTAAAAAGTCTTAGTTTTTATGCTTATAATACCCTCTTGGATGTACTTGACAAATATGGTGTTTGGTTTGCTATTGAAGGAAAAATGGAATGACATGGCAAGGTTGATTAACAGTTTGGCCCACAGAGCAGGATTCATTTATTCCAAAGTCATAATGACTCAGTTGACTGGAGATGGTGAACAGGTGTAAGCTGCAGATTTATTCATGCATATTTCTGGGGCAGTTATTCCATTTTAAAAGTACTGATGTAGATTATGGTGATTGCGGAATTTCTTTTAGGAATGCCGATACTATTTTTTGAGTTGCAGCACTTCACAAATTCAGCTGTGTTTGCCATCAGGGAATTAAATTTTTTGTTTGTTTCTTGAAATAACATGAGAAGTATTTTCCAAGAGTGTTTGAAGTGTATTTGAGACATAAGAGGTAGAAGATATGACTTCTACTCTGATTGTAGAAAGTTTTTACGTTTGGATATGGTTTGCAAACATATGTGTATGCACACATGCTGCATGCATTTGTACGACACATTCTAGATTGTATAACACCATTTAATTACAACTGTCTTTATAAGTAATAAGTAGGTACCTTGTTTAGTGATTTCGTTTAAAAAGTGATTAAATGATTCACTGGAAGAAGCGTCTTGTTTTGGTTAACAGATTGCTAATCCTTCTGACTGAAATCATCTTGCGCTCGTGATCCTTTTGTGGGACTGTTTGGTTCCAGGTCTCCTGAAGCCACCGGTACTCGAGTGTTACCTCTGTGTTTTCAAGTCTATGTTTATTCTTTAATTGTGCATTTGATAACTGATGTATTAAAGGATAAGGATTAACAATTTATTTCAGTTTATCACTTCATTCAGCCTACCTAATTCTATCCAAAATCATCTAATTTACATTGATTTCATGTTACTTGTGTCCTAGTCCTAGTTTCAATAGTACTTACTGCTATTCCACATTGTTAGCTGAATAAGTTTTCTGTGAATTCTTAATAAAATAGCAGTCCCAGTTTGGCGTATCCCAGTTAAGCCAAGTATTTCATAGCAGTGTCTTACACTTGTTCAGCAGTTCTCTTGAAGCCTTTTACAATCATGTTTCAAACAGCTCCTGAAATGGTAGAGGGCAGCTGTTAACTCAGGTTGTAGACAGTGCAGATTAAGGACAAGAAGAGAAAGTTTCAACAGTTTTGTTAAAGCAAACATGTTATTTTAGCGTGCAGTACCAGGTCTTCAACATCAGCTTAATTTAGCCAGCGCTGAAGTTTTAGAATCTACCTGAAAACCATTAGGATAAGTGATCTAAGACTTTGTCATTAAAAGATTGACTCATTTACCTGTTCCATTCACCAAAACCTGTACTGGTCTCCCTTGAAGGAGAGGAAATTTCACTTTATATGAGAAGCTGCTTTGCTTTGAGACTTTTTTGCAGTATTGCAAATATGCTATTAGCACACCTTTTGGGTGTTATTGAAGTACTAAAAGCACCACTGAAATACTAATAGCTTTTCACTCAGTTCAAGTTGCCATCTTCAAAAGGAACATTGTCTGGATTTTGCTTCACACACCTGCATCTTTCACAGATACTGGCAGTAGCCTGACAACTGGCTGTTTCATCCTCATTTCTTTAAAAGTGCTCATATATTTCCTCTGTCTAGAACTCTATAGATGAATATTAATAATAATTGGAAATGGAAATATGTTCACGCAACCTCTTAGAAGAGAAAGTTATTTATATTTGTGCCAATATCTGGTTGAAAATGATAAAAATGTCTATCATAAAGGCTTTTCTTTTGCCTAGAATCTAAGAAATGTTTTTCTTACTAATGTGAAAAAAGAAAGGGTTTTGAGATTACTTCAGATTTAAGAATAAAAATTGTATGTAATCTCCAAAGAGCAAGCCCATTGCATGAGTTTTGATATCCTGATAGTCATTTACAGTTTGGGGGTTTTTTTCATACTATGTGTGTCATTGTTGTTATTAAAGCTTTCCTCCCATTCCAGAAATAGTAATGGATCATTCACACCAAAATGTATCAGCTGAAAACCATCACTGAAATGAGCAGCTGAAAACAATCTGAAAGTGTTCAATTTGCACAGTATAGGAAACTTAGGATTTCATAGTTAGTGAAAACTAGTACTGACAAAAGAGAAGAAAGGAGAAAGAGGAGGAGGAAATTAAGTTTTTCATTATCAGTTTGTGTTGCAGCTACAACGAAATGAGTTCTTCAAGGAAATCTGATATTTGTAAGTGGAATTCAAGTAGGGCCCAGAAACTCCCACTTGTCTGTAGTGTCACTTTCAAGTTTTTGTGGTATTATCCCTATAGCAGAAAGGTAATGTGTTACCAATATCATAAGGATATGGCAAAGGGCATAGGGGCCCAGAAGTTTTTGGGTGAGCTGTCAGTTCACCCTTTAGGAAGTAAAAATGAAAATTACATACTAGTGAAAGGGAAGAGATAGGCATAAAAAAAAAATATAGAGCTGCCAGTGCGACATTCTGTGCATGAATTTCACATAAGTTTTAAAAATAATACAGCTAGAGTGGTGACATGTAAATATGATGCTTTCCTGAAACATGAATAAAAATTATGTAGTCATATCCACAGGTCATATATATCAGATTCTTCTCTTAATGCCTGAGAGGAGAAAAAAGGCAGTTGTCGTCAAACTATAATTTTCTCTTGGAATATATGAATTGCAGTTGAAAATATGGTATACATGTAGGAAAATACTACGTAGAAGGTGCTGGTTTGCATTTTTTTAATTGAATGGTAATTCATTAAAGGATTTGTATCAAGGACTTGTTTATATGACAAACAGTGCAATGGGTTTCAATTATTACAAAGATCATACTCTTTAGTCACAGTTCCATGTTGTTAAATATCTGATGTGGTTTTGCTGTTACAGTGTTTCCAATGCTGGCTCCACAGCATAAATATTAAAGCATATCTAAACTTCAATAAGAAACTTGTCTAAATCGTATCAAATCTATTTTGAGCATGCTTTTCATGAATTTTCTAGTAAGTTGATTTGCTGATGAAAATCTTTAAAAATTTTCCTTGATTTCTCTTCTTAAAAGCATCTTAAACTATAATTCTGGGGTAACGATAAGCTGTACTTGCACCATTACAGATTTGAAGCTTATTATTTTTGACTTTGAGTATTTCAATGAACCCGTTACCAAGCAGAAATTACTTGTCTAAGTTAATTGGCCAGTTGTTATTAGGAAGTCATACATTGGAGTCTTGATTAACTCACAAATACTGCATGAACATACTGAGGGAAATAACAGATCAGTTGCAATCTTTCAGAACATTTTTGATGTTAGTTAGGTGGTATATCTAAAAATAATAAATGGTATCTCTAACCATGCAAAAGTACTGCATTTCTTAATTACAGAGAGATTACTGTCAAATGTTCTAAAATCCAGTGGCCAATATTTTTAAATATACTAGTTGTCCTCTAGTATCTTCATTCAATATAGCCTTGAAGTCTGACTTTATACCACTATGAATTATTTTTTCGTCAAACAACACCAGAATCAGATCATGGGCAAAAAACTTTTTCTGGCAAACATCAGTTCAATGGGAATTCAGTACAGTACTACCTAAATTTTATTTGAAGAAGCTAATATGGCACAAGCTGCTGAAATGGAAATCGATTTTCTATTTTTCTCTTGTTTGGCAGTGATGTTGGTCAAAGAGATCCCAGTACTGGTCTACATTTGCACACCCTTTTTGTGGTGTGCTTGTAACACTTGTCTCTAACAGAGTGCCCTTCAAGCTACTGGTGAGAAGTACTTGCCNTACTTGTCTCTAACAGAATGCACTTCTGTTGCCCTGGTTTTTGCTAAACCTTCTGTTTTTAACCTTGGATTCAGATTCTTTCACACAGTTCATGTAAATAATAGCCAATGTTTACTTAACGGTATTTTCTGTTTTTCATTCCTTTTGTGATAAGAGAACTTTGATGAGCACCTTTCTTCTCCAGTGGGATTGAGAAGGAAGTGACATGCTCTCCAATCCCTTGTGGAGTTGGGACGTGTATATGAATGTGAGAAATGTAAATAATAAACAGTATTATTCCTCCCTTTCTGCTGAACCTGGCAGGCGTGAGGGCGTCTTTACTGTGTCTTCCCAGACACACACTTCAAACTACTGGTGAGAAGTACTTGCCTGGGGAGGCCAGGATTACCTGAATTCTGCAGATAGGGACTGGAGGAACAGTCACAGTTTCTCTGAGATTGCCAAATATCAATAACAGGAGAAAGAACAGAAGCCTGGTTCTCTTAGTTCTTGAAACTTAAAAAAAAAAAAAAGCCCAGTCCTATTTTACAAATTGATTGCATTGTTTTGAATCCTCTTATGGCAAGTTGCTCGCTTGAAAGCCTTGGTATCTGATTCTGCAGCATAGGCAGACTCTTCCTACAAATAATACCTTCATATCCTCCTTGTCTTTCTTCTGATCCAGTATTATGTTAAAAAAAAAAAAACTCTCATTTAATTTTTTGCCATTTGTGAACATAATTTATATTTTCTTTAGTGTTGGAATTAAGTTTGCCTTTATATTCAGGTAAACTCAAATGCTACATTATTTTAATATAAGTAAATTAGGCGAGATGTTTTTCCATTTGGGCAGTCCTACTCAGTGCCTGTCATCATGCAGCTCTGTTCACTGGTGCTTTAGGAAACTCCCATTTAGAAGTCTCAGGGGAAAAAAAGTCTGCAAATAGACTTGGAAACGTGAAAAGTTTCAATTCTTTGTAGCATCCAACTTGTGTGCAAGTCAGCTGGAGACAGATAAATCTTTGTGTCTTGAACAGGAGATAAACTGTACTGGATGTTAGTATCACCTGTTTCCATGACTCACCGTAGGTTGCATTACATCTTTGGAAATATCATTCAATTTTTTTTTCTGTACAGTAGGATAGTATTTACGTTTAATGCCCTTGGAGGGAAAGTGAGCAGTAGGTAGAAAACTCTCAAGGCACTTGAATTCATGTTCTTTTCTTGTAGGTCACACTAACAAGTACTCCTTTACCTGTCTGCAAAATATAGTTTCACACTTTGAAGGTTAATTTAGCTCATGGCAGAATTACAAAGGCAGATAACTTAAATGTGACAACACGTGAATGTTCTCATATGAGAAACCCTGCCCTTGACTCTCACGTTTCTTAAGCTACATGATAATTTAGTGGTGAATGCTTAGAGCCATCTGTGAAGATGGCATGTAGCCCATTTCTAATAGGTGCCAAATAAACATGTTCTTAGATGGTAATCTTGTGCAATACTGCGAATGCTATCTCAGCTGCAGAAAGGTCATGCATTGTGACAGCTTTGCCAAGCATCTCTTTACACTTTGTGATACTCGTTGACACTAACAGGCCAGAAAAAGATGATATTTCTTAACAGTGAAAGTAGGCACCTGTGCCTGCCCACAAGGAAAATATAATTCTAGGAGTGACCTTGAACTACGGAATTTGTCAGAAAACTAACATACAAGACTTCTGTAGCAATTCTGCATTACTAGCCTAATTCCAGAATGCATTAGAAAATTAAAGACCAGGGGACAAATTTCAAAACCTTTTCCAAGACATTGATAACTAGAAATGAAAACAGTGCTTCCTCCCACAAACTGTCATTGTTGGGTTTTGGTGTTGCAGTGTTAGATGAAAAGGGATATTACAGATTTGCCATTTGTCATAATGCTTAGTCATCTTTATTACAGCCAGCTTCATTAGACTCTTAATTCAGCTCAGAAAAGGTGTAACCTTTGGAAAATATCAAATTGATAAAATGAAACTTTCTGCTTTGTGTTTTCTTATCACTATTTTTTTTCCTTTAAATGTCTGCCTGCCTTTTAACATGTCTCAAATAATTACTTAGTGTCATCTGCTGTAGTTTTCAGTGCATTTCAGTGCACAAACTTATTAACAAGGTGTATTTAAAACATTGAATTATCATAGTATAGAAGCCTTTAAAGAAGTTTTTCTCTTAGAGATATATATTTTTAAAAATAGGCAAAACCCCACGCTAGATGTGGTTAGTATTTGGGAATTGTTTTTCCATGAAGAAATAATGTATACTTGAGCAGCTCTATCTATAATTGTCACCATATTTTGTCATTTCAGAATTCATCAGGAAGTTTTTCATATGAATTCCTTCTTTAGAATCTGAATAAAAATTCCTGCATGTTTCAGAAATTATCTTAGGCAGAGTGACTCTTAGGAGTACCATTTGAATTGATAATTTCTCTGTGCAGCATTAACATCATCAGTCTTACATTAGAGTTCCACTTCCTTCATTTTCCTTTTTTTTCTTCTCTATTGTAAAAGAATATAAGATTTTATAAGTAATTGTGAAAGAATGTAAGATTTTTTTGTTTGCTTATTTAAGAAACATGATGAAAAACCCACATATGCACATTTTACCATGCCAAAAGTACCAGAAGAAAGGATTAATTTATCTAACTTGATTATCTGGAAGAGAATGATCTAGCTCACAAAATGATGAGACTGCTAGAATAATTCAAATCCAACTTGTGCAATTTACTCATAAATCTTAGTGAAAGATAAATTCATTTTTATCTTTGACAGAAAAAAGTTTATTATCTCTTCCAAATTGGTTCAGTTTTGAGTAGTGAAAATTTACAGTATTAAAATGAATGAATTGATTCATTATTTGTGGAAGTTTCCACCTTGACTGTACTGATGATCCCAAGTTGTCTTTTCATAGCTGGGAGGTATTTGTATGGGTGTTGCAAGATCTGCTCTTATTTTTCAGCAGAGGACATGACTACGGTGCAATAGAAACAGTACTACTAGTGACATAAACTGCAAGGGCATAATCTGTACCATCTGTGGACTATCAGCAACGATAACAGAACATCTTTGTTATGCAGAGTTTGGTATGCAGTTAAGGTAATGTCTTCAGTATTTAGTACTAAATTGCTTTATTTGCCCTCAGTTATTAGAACAATTTATATTACTCAAAAACAGCAGGCAGAATTGGTGCAAATCTGCTTTGGAGAAGGACAGCTACTAGCACAGAAGTTGTAGTTTATGCTGATAAAACACAAGTATAAAAGAAGCCTAAATGTGGGTTTGTTGTGGGCTGCTTCTTGCAGCAGCATTTGATGTTCAAGGAGGGTAGTCCCTGCAAACAGCATTGACTTTGAATTCAAGCAGCTCTGGGCAGTTGTGACTTCTGCCACTGACCTGTTGTGTATAATTTTTTGGTCGCAGTATTTTACCTCTTCAGTGGCTGTTCTTTTGGATCAAATTGTATGGAACGGGCATGTTAATATTTGTTCCTGTGTACAGTGCCTGGTATAACACTTCTCCAACTTGATTAGTTCTACCTTATATGTTGCTATAATGGACCCTCCTCACCCCCGCATCCACCCGAAAAGTTTTTTAAGTCTAACTGATTTTGGTTTTTTTTTTTTGTTTGCTTATTGCTTGTTTGATTTGAGGATTTTTTTCTTACTTTTATTACTCTCCAATGTTGGTACCACATTATTCAAGGATTTAAGTTTAGAGAATTAATTTTATGAAAGAGTGTTTCTGTTCTTTCTTCATATCAATTTTACATGTAAGTTGGAATTAACTTTTGTTTTTATACATATAACTAAAGTTTTAGTTATGAGTATGTTATTATGTGTTATGAGTACAATAAGTATTTGAACACCTAAGTGTTACTAAATATGTAATGAAAGAAACATGATGAAAAACTGATATTTTAAACTTGTGGGTTTTTTTTTTTCTTTAGAGTGTTGTCCATGTATGTTGTCCATGTATGTGGACAATACCACATACATGGGCAACATACCAAACAACACTCTAAAGTGTTGTCCATGTATGTGGCTCTATACACATTCTCTTTAGTAGAGTCTTCAGTCTAGTACTGTTAAAAAATATTTGTCCTTTTCAAAAAGTTCTAGTCATTCATAGGATTGATGTATCGACTTTGAACGTCTCTAAGTATATGATCAGAATGGAAGCCAAATTTCACTTAATGTTGCTTCTGTTTGTCTTCACTCTCATTAGTTTCACCACCATTCCATCATGGTTGGCAGCTCTGAAAAATAATTTTTTTTCAATTTCTAATGTAGTTACTTTCCCCCAAGGACACACTGCATTTAAAAGTTAATTAGTTTCCTCACAAATGTACAAGTCAATAAAGTTGATTTATTATTACTAAAATCATAAAAATTACATCAGTCGTACAGATCTGGAATATTTCTGAACATGTATTCATCACATGCAAATTTCATTGGGATACAGATCATCTGCACTTCAGGCTCTGACAAGACAATATGCTAAGATAGGGATAATCTCCAGAAACAATTTAAAAAAAGACAAGGTCATGTTTAAAGAAACAAAAAAGTGAAATGTTAACTGGTGCCAGCCTGAGGAGCTCTTTTGCTGTTTGGGCTCTCCTTCTCTTCTCTCACTTCTCTTTCATGGTTCTAGTTTTCATTTGGGTAATTTTGGAAGTGCAATTAAGTAACTTGCCTGTGTACATGTGCTGGTAATAACAGGAGGGTAAATGCCTGGTCCAGTAGTGAATAACTTAGCTACAAGTAGAATATCTGAGGGGAAAAAATACACCAACAGGAAGGAAGCAGCAGTTTAGCAGAAATTTGGGTGTGTCAAATACATTTAAGTTCCAAATTTCTATTTTTTGCCAATATAATTTTTCAGGAAATTCAGGGTTGTGTGTGGAAAAATGTCATCCAATATGTGTGTCCTACTATATCACAAACATATGTCAGCAGCATGTCTGGTGGCGTAGGTTATTGATCCTTACTCTCCATAGTGGAATAGTGTTGAAATATTTAGACCTTAAAAATGAGTTTAGGAATGGAACAAGTATGTGTGTTTTCTGTAAGTGATATGAATGTTGGCTTCTACACACTACTTTCTTTTGCATGGGATAAGGCTATTTTATTTTTCTCCTTTATTCCTGGTCTAAATATTTCTGAAGCTGCTATCAGTTCACAGTTCGTGTTGCTAGACTTTGGTAGAGTTTTAGATAGGAATCGTCTCTACTCTAGCTGAGAATGTCAAGATATGATTTTCAGTTTAAAAACCCATAAATGATAGCTGCATAAATTAGGAACTCAGGTGAAACAACTCCTGTATGTGCAACTGCGCTTACAGTGATTCTCAGTGGCTTCTGTTCAAAATAGTCAGGTGTGTGCAGCTCCATATGGGTGTGCTCTGGGTCTGACAACGTTATGTATTCTTGCTATTGGAAGACAGAATAGAGCGTGTGCCTGTTGAGTCTAGTGACAGATAAAAGCTGTGCGGAAGCCTAAGCAGGTTTGGTTGCACAACTTCGGTTTTAAAACATCTTGACTATTTGGAGAAACGACCTGGAAAAACAAATTAATTCTTTGCAACAAGGCAGTTCACAAAGGACAGATGTGTTCCTGTTTCTTTTAACAAAAATATTCAACTTAATCAATGTAGGATAAGGAAATCTTGCTTATATGGAAGCCTTAAAAAATGTATGTAGGTATCCTAAGTGTGTCACCTACATATATATATGAGACATAGAGTGAAACTAAAGCAGACAATGAGTCAAAAAAAAAAAAGTATAGTACAAAAAATTAAGCAAATTACTATTTCCTCCACTCAGTTCTAGCTTGTAACAATTGAGAAGAAAAAAAACCCACATTCCTCTGTGCACAGCCAAAAGTGTTAGAAAACCTTCAGTTGTGTGTTGGATTATGTTTTCTTTTCAGAGGGAAACCATATGGGGGACCTTTTATATCACTGATTTTCTAGCATAAATGACACTTGTAAAATTATACGATTTTAGCTCCTTTTTTATATATATATAAAGTGTCTTTCATTGTTTAAGCTGTAACTGCCAAATAGTTATAGCATATAATTTATTAGGTGTATTTAAAGAGTTTTATATTTGTTCTAAATTCTTTAAAAGAGAGGTGACTGAATGCCTTGGGCATTTTCCCAGTATTTTGATTGAATTTTCTGAAGTACTTTATTTCTGTCTCACTTTCAATGGCAAGTTTCCCTGGCAGTTCAGTAGCATCTCTCTTGGACAGCAGAGCTGGCCAGACACCCCTCATAATTGTCACAGTCATGTGTGCCAAAAA
Organism: Platysteira castanea; assembly: GCA_013397175.1. Taxonomy (NCBI): domain Eukaryota; kingdom Metazoa; phylum Chordata; class Aves; order Passeriformes; genus Platysteira; species Platysteira castanea. The sequence continues at coordinate 949,083 of VYXC01009762.1, forward strand.
ACCTACTCATATTATAACTATGTACTTTGGAGGTGGATAATTCAGTGGTATCAGCTCATAGCTATGTAAGTTAAATTAATTGCAAAAGAAAAATCAAATACTCGAAGCTTAAATTTTTTACTATGTTTTTATAAATATACACACACTTTCCTTTTATGAAGTGAGTTTCTGAGATTTATTGGGATTTTTTAATTTCATTTTTTAAAGTTTTACTCTTAGCTTTTAATTTTAGTGACCAAGCAAGTAACAGCAAGATAATGCAACAGGAGTACAAAGGCCATAATCGTTATTATAGAGCTCTAATCATAGGTGATGATGGCACAGACTTTTATTTCAGCCTCACAGGGTTATTTTCCTGCAGCAACACTTTAAGGAAGGGATGTGGCATTTTTCAAAAGCAGCAAGAATTTTTAAATCTTTTTTGCAAAGAATATATTCAAAAACATATCAATTTATTTTGATGTTTGTCTTAAGCTTATCACTTAAGCTTTTAAAGTAAGTCTTGCATTTCAGGCTGATGTGTCTTGTTTTCTGCCAGGACAGGATTAATTTTTTGGAGTAGCTAGGAGAGGCATGGCTGAGGCCCTGATGTTATTCTACATCACCTCATGTCACAGTTTCTGTCTTCTGAGGAAAAGGGGTTCCCAGTCAGTGTTTGTTTATTGTGTGGGCTTTCCATGTAAATAATTTCTTTGCCTTATACCTCTTGTTACTGATATTGTTGCTATCACTGTTTGTTTTCTTACCTCATTGCTCTTTTCAGTGATTGTTCTTATCTCAGCCCATGATCTTCACCTTTAGTGCCTCCAGCTCTCAAATCCATCCTGGCCAGCAGGAAGATGAAGTGAGAGAGCAGCATGTGGTTTGGGATAGTCTCAGTGAGGGCACTGAGTTAGGGAGCGCTATTCCTAAACCATGACATGTTTGCATAGAATTCTCCGTTAGAGCAAATGCTCTACCATTCCTCACTCTAACTGAATTCCTGTAATTTCTTATGCATTTTTTAATGTACTGAAGTATAATTTGGCATTTTTCTGTTTCAAATATACTGTTATAAGCATGTCTTGTTAAGTAGGTATCACGAAGTCAAAGCTTGCCTGCCAGTAATTAAGTGTAATTGCCCATCCTCACATAAATGTATGAGGGAAATATATTTAGCACCCAGTCTTTAATAAGCATTATGTATTTTGTACAATAGAGAATATCAGTTGAATCTGGTAGAAGCTGGTTTCTAAGCGAACCAAAGGAAGGGTGGGTTTTTTTATGAAACACAAGTCATGCAGCTGTATAATATAGTGAGCACTTCTGTGTTTGATACAATGTAAATGGCTTCAACAGAAGACTGGAAAATTCATTCAAACTACTTTTAACAAAAATGGCTAGGGTGAAAGAGCACTGAGAGAAGTATTGTGTACATTTGCCCTATTTTTTTCTTTACTTTTCCCTGGACATCTCTTTGTGGCTTTTGAAGGCAAGACAGTTAAGTCAAAGTGTTGACTAATTCTGTGCACATGTTCTTACATTGCACCATGAGCCATAACAGAGCTTGCTTTTTGAAAGTAAATTGTTGCCTTCTTCCTTGCTCCCCAGATTTATTCACAGTCTAAAGTATTTTAAAAAGGCTCTTTGCACCAAGAATGCTTGTAAAAGTTCAGTATTTAATTTTTATATGAATGGAAGCACTTTATTAGAAGGAAATTGATTAGAAAATCAAGGTTCTTGTAACATCTGTTAGGAATGTGTAAAAAATGTACAAATAAAATTTGAAATACTTACACAATATACCTCACTTGCAGGGTATAGTATATATCTGAATTTTACTTGAATAAACTTTAAATGGAGTCCAGATGGTTATTCCTGACTCTCTAGTAAAGCATAAGTTACAAAGGTCAAAACCTTTAAATAGACCAGTTAAAAGTAACTAAAATTAAATTTGTTTAACTATAAAATAGCAGATAGACCTTTAAGTCCATCAGAAGAGTAATATGTAAAATCTTGTTTTAATTGTAAAATGGTGTGTTTGTGCACCTATATTTTGCTTTTTCTTGTCTATGAGATTTCAAGAGCCTACATTTTCATAATTCTTGTGATTTACACTGTGATCGTAGTTGTAAAGTGTGCTCAGGCTTAATGAGTACAATGAACCTTATGGAATAACTGATGTAGCTATTAGGAAAAGAAAGTACCCTTCTGAGTAATACAAATCTGAGTTAATTTGAAGAAAAATTTTGATCTTCCCTGTACTGGCTGGGAGAATAAGAAACTGTTCTGGAAGTGATGGTGAAAGGAAGCATTTGATAATTTTATACCCTTTTAAAAGTTGGGGTAATATTTTTTGGAGTATAAAATGGGTAAGAAATAGATAAAATTTTAAGAGCTCTTTTGATCATTTAAAAAGAGATTCAACATCAGAGTCAAGTGTATTAAATTTCAGTGAGGAAAGCTTTCTTCTTGGAATAACCACTTGGTGCCATAACAAGCCTCAACAGGGTCCCAACAGAAAACTTTTAAGTTTGCTTAAAAGTCTGCTTCAGGCAAATGTTTCATGGTGCATTACCTAAGCATATAGTTTAGGATCTGATGGCCTCATTTACTGGAGAAACACTGGATTTAGAGTCAGCTATGTAGACAACTTATCAGAAGATAGAAGGTACACTGCCTTACTACTATTCATATCCTCACATATTCAAATTTTACAACTTGGATTTTATTGACGGGGTTGTTATGATGGAGAAATCTGAATGGATAGTTCCATTTTGCTACTGATTTTTTACTAAATCAGGGAGGTGGAAAATCAGCTTGAAAACATTTTTTTTAATTGAAAACATGAGTAAAACATTACATAAAATTGGCTTCTTTACATAAAACATTTAATTTCGCAGGAAGGAAAATACTCCTTTTCACTCTTATAGGAACAAAAGTAAACTCCAAATCAAGACAACTGTTGCATTTCAAGTATTTTAAATGAAAATTTTCACTTCAATTTTTATTTGTTTAATCAGAACAATTTACTAAATTTCACGTGAACATCTCTTTAACCAAGATACATTGCTCAGCAAAGAAATTACTTCCTAAATTTTTTTGACATGTGATATTGAATCTGATTTAGTTATGAGTGCTGACATGTTAACAGCTACCATCTGCTATGTGTAGATTGGAAAAGGAAAATACAAAATAGAATAGTTAATAATATACACTTGTCATATCACAGGCTATGCACTAATTTGTCTATTCCACAGTTAGAGTAGAAAAATTGTAAATATTTCTCACACACAGTTTTCCATTCCATAAATGATTACTATCTCCTGCCAATGCCAGTTTTTCTATCAATAATTTGCTCTTATTAAGGGTTGTTTCTAATTTTATATGTGGAATCATAGTAACAGATTGCTGGATACACCTGCCTAACTAATTAATTCTGTTTAAAATCTATTATCTGGCCTTCAATTGATTGTGAGCAAAAATAAATTTAAGGACCTAGACTCACTGGAAAATTAGAAACTGCAGTTTAAAACGTTTAAACATATTCTTTCCATGTGAGGAGTTGTTAATTGTGTTGTGCCACTTAAGTTAACTATGGACTACACTTGGAAATAAGACTAGAGGGGAAAATTTTTTTACCATAGAGAGATATGCAGGCTGTGGGACTGACAAACTGCTCATGTCCCGTAGGTGTGAGTCTGCTTTTGTCAGACCTGCAGATGCTCTCGAACCAGAGCTGTGCAGGAATCTGTTGAGAACAAAGGAGCATAATTCCAAAGGGGAGGCTGAAGTGCTTGGGATTTAGTGGCCTGTTTTGCTTTCTGTATGCTTGATTCAGTGTGTTGTATTTCTATTATATAAATTTATAAAAACTGAGATGTACATTTGGATTTCTGGCCTGGCTGCTTGAGGCAGGCCTGTCAATAAACTGCATCACTGTTATCATGAGTGGTGTCACTGACATTACTAAATTTTGCTTATTTGCTCCTTTCCCTGTTTACATGTGACTTGTATCATATAAACTCTTTCCTCTGCCCAGCTCATATTCCCAAGGATCTGCAAAGGGAGGGAGTTGTCAGTAATCCTAGAAGTAAGTTGCAGAGTCTGGACTGAAGCTTGAGGCCAAATGAACACTTTCCATATCAACACCTACTTTTATCATATTCCAAAGACCACAAATAATTTTGTAGTTCTGGAGTAAATTCTAATATGAAAATTGTTTCAGAACCAAATGGGATAGGGAGAGAATATATATTCCCAAACTTCTCTGTTAATAGGCTATTTACGCATTTTTCAGCAACAGTATTAATAGATGTCAGGATGTTTTTTGTTATGCTGACCCACTCTGAACTTCAGTGTAGACAACAGCCGTGTTGTCTGAGTTTGTTATTTGAAGTACTTCAGTGCAACATAGCAAAATAAGATCTGTGCAGAATCTGTTCTCACCAGCAGTGGTATGGAAAAATTGTCTCCAAATTTTACCACTTCTAAGATAATGATATTCTCTCATGTAAGGTCAAGTATTTATTTTGTTTTTCTATTTTACCGAGTTGTTTCATCTTGTTTCTATTTTTTTTCTTTCTCATTCTTTCATATAAATTTAATGATTTCTCTAAAATTTTGTTCGTTGAACATTGTGAGCTGTTCTTAATTAAGCTTTTCACATTTCTTAAGTAGTTTTGGTCAATACCAACAAATTCGCTTTCAATCATCCATTCCCCCACATTTAAACATGAATTGAAAACATGACATGGAAAATGGGGCGATTATACCAGCTAAGTGCTTTCTTTGCAGTTGTATTGAATGCTTCTGGACTATCACACAGGTTTAAGCCTTCTTAAAATAAGACTATTCAAATCTCACTTGAACAGCTATGTGAGTTGTAATACCAGTTACTATTGAAAAGTCATTTATAAAACATCCTAGTCAGAAATGTTGCTAATGCTTATGAAAATTAATTAAAGAGTTTTCAGATTTTAAAACTGAAGTCAAATTGAATACTTGAATTAGTCAAAATAATTGTGTAACTTGTACAGCGGGTTCTTGGTTTTGATAAGTTCACCTTAAATAAATACCCTTATTGGTAGACAAAGGATAGCAATTTCTAGTTATTTGTTATAACCATTATTTTGACATGTTTATTGAACATCAGGGGATTAAATCTTATTGAATTTTGATTGCCTAGCAGATTTGTAATGAATTGCATAGCATGAGTCATTGGCTTATATTTACAGCTGTAATATACTACTTGAAATTCAGCCTCTTCATAAACAATTTCATTTAATGATTCTGCTTGGCATATGAATCAGCATGGAACTGCAAGAACTTACCTACTGCCTGTCATAAGCATGCTTTTATAGAACAAGAAAATAAAAATGTGAGGTTTTTCTCTTTTTGGGTGAAGGGCAAAAGCTAATTTCATTATGACTGACTTACACTATTAAATAAAGAATATATCATATTGGGAAAACGGCAAGGCCAGGTAAGCAAGGATTTAATTTGGATTTTTTTATCTCATTATACTGTGTGACTAAATGAAGAAAAGCTCTCCCCTTGTTTTAGATTGACTTTTGATCTATGTGTATAATAGCCTGTTCCCAACTTACCAGTGTTTCAGTTACCAAAAAGTTTCGTGGCCTCATTGACCTTTGACCAAATATACTGTGCAAGTGTTACTAGTAAATCCTTTAGTGATAATTTTTCAGTGGGTAAAAATCCATCACGCAAACTTATATTCTGGAAACTTTGCAGAGAGTCCCTATTTGTGCAGAAAGGGTAGAACAACTGAGGCATCAAATGGAAGAGGAAGGGAGTCGACAACTGCAGTAGCAGACCTGGAGTGAGGCCACTGTGCATCACACAGATTTGTGTTGGAAGAGAAGAGCAGCTAACCTCCTGCTTTGGTAACCAAAGTACCTTGCTAGCTAGATCTGCCCACATCTGCTCTTTGTTTCAGGCACTGCAGATCTCACCCAGCAGTTAGAGTCAATGCTAAAAAGTAAAAGCGTTATGTCCTGATGTTGTAGAATCTCTCTTCTAAGCTCTGAAATAGAAAACCTCATTGTAAAGAGCTGAGGGTTTTACCAGGAAGCATTTTGTCAGCATGGTGTTGATTCTGAATTCTAGTTCATATGCCTTCTTTCTGGCTGGAAGAAGGAATTTTGCCGCACATTTCAGATGTCACAAATTGAGCTTCTATTGATGTATATATTCTGATTTTTCAGCTGTAGAATAAGTAGTAGCAGCAGGCTGTTTACTGACCTTGAAAACAGTCTCTTAGTGTTTTTCTGTATCTGTAAGTGTTCTTTAAAGAGTTCCCTCTCCTTAATATTTTGGCACTAATTGCCCCTGAAAAAAGAAAGATTATTTTTGCAATTACCACTTCTTTCCTTTGTAATGTGTTCAGGAAATTTCCCTGTCTGGCCATCCAGAATCCACTCTGTCAGTCACTCTCATACCACCTGAGATAGGACCAAGGTCTCTCTGCAGGTACACACCCCACACTCACACTGCTGTCATACCTAGTGCTTTTGCTGAGCCTGAGGAATTCTTTAAAGAGCTTTTTCTATTGCAGATTAAGAAATAAGGTTTAGAAAGGAATAAACAACTGTATAACATCCAAGTATTTCCTGGGTAGAAGGAAGCAGTAACTTCATCTCTTAGTCATTTGCTGTGGCAGTAGCACTTGTCTTTCTAACGTGCTTCAGCAGCTGCTTTGAGAGTCAAAACACATCAAGTGAATGGCTGGAAAGCAGAGGAAGACATTATCCTGCTTCTCAGGATGGTGACACACTCAAGGCTGTCTCTGCTAATTACTGCAACTCAGAGTCAGAGTGGGGCTTAGTTGCCTCACACTACCATAGTAGAAAAAGGCTTTGGCTCTGTTAGCATTGTCTTCTCTAGGTCTGGGGTAGAGAATAGCAAAAATAGCAGGGCACAAGTACAGTTAAAAGCTTGGATTTCTTCTGCATTCTAGGGTCTTTTGAATGACATGCAGCTCAGAAGAGAAAGTGACAGAAGTGTTGGGTTGTGACGAGCTGGGGGGAAAGGGGGCAGAAGAGTATTCCATAGAGAAAAGGGTATAATAGTTCATTTCTTATAGCAAATTTGTAAAGGTGAGCATTTGCTTGACCCTTTGCCATGTCAGTCAACCATATAATGACTTTTAGAAGTCAGATGGCTGGGAAGCCTCAACTATTACTGCTGTTTCACTGTTGGTAACAAATTGCAACCAGAAGCTGCTGGGTTGTCTCTCTAAATGCTTTGAGTAGGAGATCGTGACAGCCTTTTGCTGCTTCATACAAAGAAAGCTTCCAGCCCTGGATAGCTTAGAAGTTTGGTAGTTCCTACAGGGAGCAAGTTTAAAGTTAAAATCTAAAAAAAATAATAATCTTGGGTTCAGTTTTCCTCCTATGCCAGACTTTGCAATGCACACAAGTGAGACTTTATATGTCTGTTTGGATTAATTGATTACTTATATGAGTTGATACTCTTAGGTTTCATTTTACATACTGGTAGTTTTGCACTCCATGGGCAAATGGAAAATGATTACAAAATGTCTCTCTCTGGCACTCTGATTGTACATTTGCTGCATAAATAGCCCCTGTTAAAATATCAAGAGTTTTTCTCAAGAATCTCTTATTTTCCTACATATAGATGAATCCTTCTGATGTAAAGATTTTACAGATGTCTGAAAATATAGAATAGGCATTCTCATGGACACAGTACACATGACAATTAATTATTACGTAAAGGCAAACTTTGGACCTGTTATTTGAAAATTTGACTTTAGATGACTTACATGAATACTTTTCCAAACACAACTCTGAAAGCAAACAGAACTTCTAGACTACTCGACTAGGGAATACTTGTGGTCTTCTCAAACAGTGGAGGCTTTTTTTTTTTTTTTAATAGACATTTATATAGCCAGTATTTAATATAATATGTATTGTGCTGCTTTATTTCTTCCATGCTAGGAGGTTCTTCACAGGAATGCTTTAGTGAAAACTTCCTCACTGTGCTGTGCTTTCATTACTTATTAGTCACCTGGTCAAACAGTGTAGAGGTTTATAGCATTACTTTCATGTGCTAGCTGAGTATTGTATTTACCAGTTTCTCTTTAATTGTGGCAGATTCTGAACTAAAAATCTGATGCACCTTTGTTTCGGCATGCTGCCATCTGAGTCCTTGTTTTTGGATCTGTGCATATCTGTTAACAACTAACTGCTCCATTTGAATCAAATTTCCTGAATGCTAAATTCTGGCAATTCTTTCTTTCTCAGTCCTTTGGGAGTTAAAAAAAAAGAAAATTTATTTTCCTACAGGGTCTGTCTTTCCAGTTTCTGATATATAATCTAGTAAATATAGCTCACTTTAATACACTTATTCAGCCTAACCCTTTTGAGAGAGTGTTTCATGTCAAATAGAATTAGGGATGCACCAGACTCTTAATTTGAGGCCTTGGTTTGGCACAGAAATTACCCTTTCATCCTTTCACGTGTGAAATTGAAGGTTCCCTGCTGGCTTAACACAGCCCTTAACAGCTGAGCACTTGGCCACAGTGCTGAAGCTGTGAGTAGCTTTCCACAAATACTTCCCTCCTATGCCTATTAATCTGGGGGGACTATGAGTGAGGCAGCACAGCGTGTGCCTGGTGCAGATTTCTATGCAGTCCTGCTGTTTTTGGGAGGAAAAGCTGAGCTACATGTTTCAGTAGATCTTTTCCCTTTGTAATGATTGTTTGTACCAGAGGTATGTATTCAGAGGTCTTAGTATTGCCAAATACATCTGTTTGATAAAGATTTTAAAATGAGAATGTAAGTAAACTATTTACTGTAGTTATATATGAATACCATAAAATTCTCCAGTTGTCAATAGCTGCAACTGACAGCCCATATGTGGTAGTCTGTTTTGTGCCAAGTATATTATTTGCATCAGTGTGAAAGATCAATAGGTAAAATTGCTTAATATATTTAATGAATCAATAAATATTTTCTTTATTCACAGTAACAGAATCACAGAATTTTTGGGGTTGGAAGGGACCTCTGAAGATCATCTGGTCCAAATACCTGCTAAAGCAGGTTTATCTAGAACAGGTTGCCTAGCATCTCTGGGCAGCCTGTTCCAGTGCTCTGTCACTCTCAAAGTAAAGAAGTTTTCCCAATATTGAGATAGAGCTTCCTATATTTCACCCCGTGTCCATTGCCCCTTATCCTGTTGCTGGGCACCACTTTAAAAGTCTGGCCCCATCCTCTTCAGACCTGCTCTTAAGATTCTTGTATGCACTGCTAAGATCTCCTTTCCAGGCAAACAGGACCAGCTCTGTCAGCTTTTCCTCATAAGAGAGATTCTCCAGTGTCCTAATAGTATCTGTAACCCTCCTTTATAAGAACAGAATGTGTTTACAGTGTGCCTGTTCCTTCTGTGAAATTTTTTGGTGATGGTTGCCCACCCTTTTCTCAGTTCAGTCAGGTTTGTGTTTTTTTAATGTATGAGCTAAATCAAAACCCTGCCTACCACTGGGAAGGGTCAGTCTCTCCAAAGAAAACACTGTTTGCCTGCTCTGATATTACCATGGCAAAGACATTCCTTCAATGCATTTTATCAGCTAAATGACTTGTCCTCATGTTCTTGTACTCTCATTCACACATTCTTACTTACAGACTGTGGTGTTCTATTTGAAACTAATTCATACATAACTATTTTACTTGTGGGTAGAAATGATCTGTACTCTCCTCATCTTGTTCTTTCTTTTTAAATGTGGTGGTGGTGTGGCTAGAAAGCCAAAGACTATCTCAGATTTTCTACATTCAAGTAACAGTGTAAGAGGCTTTAGGAAAATACAAGTAACAATCTTAACACAGCAATATACAGTGATCATAGTTAAGGGAGCATCTCTTTTTCTAAAAACTACTGTCATTATAAAATGCATTTGTGTCTTTCATGCAAATATGTAAAGTAGCAAAGTACAATTAGGTCAAAGGTAAGATTTTGTAAACTTTTAGTCAGGAGGAAGCCCTAGACAAGTGTTTTATTAAATACTTAAAATATGATAGTACACCTGTGGGGGGAAAGTGTTTTGTGCAGCACAGTTCTGCAAGGTGTGAAGAATTCACCAAGTATAGAGTTGGCTCAACAGTAAAAGACCAAGGTTTGATTCAGGTTTTAATAACTCTGTAAAGAAATAGGAAACTACATGTAATTGTTAAAACACCTTACATTTTTGGGGCTGTTTTTGGTTTTTTTTTTTTCCCAGAAGACAAATACAAAAAGAGCTTCAAGACATATAACGTAAGATAGATGTTTTAAAACATAGCTGCTGCCATCCTTCGTCTTTGAGATCAGCATTGTAAAATCTGAACTATTGTGTTGGTTTAACTGTATTAAGATACACCCTTAAAGAATATGTTCTACTAAAACTATAATAAATGTAAGTGGTGGTTTTATGAAGTCAGTGGTTGTATACAAAATATATTTTAGACTAACTAATAAATTGTAAGAATAAAATTCTATGCAGGGCAATTTCTTGAGCCCTGGAGATCATACTGTAACTGTATAATTTTTTCATTATTAAAATTTAAAAAACACACGTTACTTGATCTGTGTCAGTGCATGCTCACATGTGAAGTGCTGAATGGCCAGAATTCTGAGATACCTGAATATCTTAGATACTGATATCAGAATGGCCAGAATTCTAAGAATTACTGTGAGTTACCACTAACATGTGAAGACTTTTACTGATTGCATTGTCCTTTCTTCAGACTGTGTTGAAGCATGAATTGTATTCTAAAAGGCTGACAGATGAATTCTCAAGAGGGTATTTCAATGCAATTTTCATTCAGTTTTAAAAATTGTCTTCATTTTCTTTTGGTGTAAGCAGTTGTCCATATTTAAGCCTTGTTATAGGCTTAAAACATATATTATCTCCTGCAGATTAAAATTTCTTGGTCCGCCTTCGTGTGTGGGCCATTTTAGTGATTCCTCAGGTGATTTTACTGGATGAAGGTGTTAATGTCACAAGTTTATTTGACCTCCACCCAAATAGGCAGGCGAGTGGAGTAAATGAGAGATTGTTCCATTTGTACATATGTCCAGTCTGGTTTTCCATTTTCAGATTAACTGCAGCAACCCCATATGAGCATGAGTTCCACTGCAAACTGAAGGAATGTTTTAGAGACTGGAATTTGGGTTTTGGTTGTTGGTTGGGTTTTTGTGTTTGGGGTTTTTTTCCTAATCTGAAGTGTATTTAGTATTAGGCTATGTACAAATTAATGTCTCGTTTCCTTACACTTGTTTGGACGTTTAAGTCCTTGCTGGTATAAGTTTTTCTGGCATTTTAGTCAGTCTTCAATGCAGATTTTCTAAGTGAAAGTTAGAAATTGTAGACTTTTATTAGCTAAAAAAAAGTATTTATAAAGTTCATAAAAAGTATATGAGAAAAAAATGAGGACTTCTTTTCACTTAAAATCCATGAAATCCTTACAGTTTGCTCAGTGCTTGAGATTTTTAGTCTTTATTCTAGATAAAGCCTTCTACTCTTACACTTCCAGGAGCTATTTCCATTGGAGTCATAGTACTATTCATGTGCCTGAAATTACATCTGTGCTTAAAGGATTTCTGGGCAATTGGTTCATTATTATTTCTTTTTCTCCTTTTTCTCTCTGTTCACTAGAACCTAGTCTAAATCATTTTACTGAAACAGATAATGGAGACAGAGATGCCAAAAAGTTATATATTCCTGCACTGAGAAGAAGCTTACAGTGTAAGAAAAATAGTTGTCAGTGTCCATCAAGTTCTGGTTCTAGAGACACTAATGTCTTTGAAAACCCTTTTTCTGAAAAGACCAGACTACTGAATGCATAATGGTTAGCAAAAAAAAAAAAAAAAAAAAATTTCTAGCTTACACATCTTCTAATTCTAAAATATGAACACTAAATTGTTTAAAATGCAGATAACATTTCGTGTTATATTCGTGGTATTATTTTGGCATTTCTATAAATTGGGACACTCTACAAACATACTTTTTGAGGGAGTAAGGAGAGATTTGTTACCTGTGGGGCCATATACACTTTTTTGTCTATTGATTTTTTTTTTGCTTTCATTGTTGTTTTTTTTTCACTACACGACACAGTGATAAGTCCATGAATCTAAGTGACTGCAAGAAGTGTCACAAAAACTTGTCATGGTACCACATCTGACTCAAAATTTGATCTGTTTTGGAATGAGATATGAGTGCGACTCCAGTCTAGTGTTTAGTGTATGTATTTATTCTTTGTTTAAATATAGTGACTGAAAGACTGTTTTAAACAAAGTTTCAAATGCTTTATATACATTTATGTAAACATCTCAGGCTTCACTTAAAATTGTGTCTGTATTTGAAGCAGGCTCCTTCTTGTATTTGACTATATTTTAATGTTTTGATGTGTATGAGATAAACAATCTTTCCTTATATCGTAGAACTGTAATGGAAAAGAATGAAGCTTCAAGTAGTGGTAAAAAAAGGGCTTTTTAAAGAGAGTCCCTGAGCTCCCTTTTTTCTTTTTTGTAAATACAGGTCTGTGTACTGTAGTCATCAATATTTTTTTTGTTTTTTTTTTTAGTTTTCTGTAAGACACTAATAAGGCAGAGTGATGTTTGAAGTAAGGAGTTTTTACTTTTTACTTTTACATGCATTTTTTTTTATTGCTCCCTTTGAATAGTCTGGACGACGGAATTTATAACAATAGGCTAGAATTACTAAATGATTAGCTGGGTAGTCTTCAGACTGGATTTTTGCCATTCAAAGCTGGCAGATTTTTTGAAATCTACTTCTCTGTTTTTTTTGCTTTCATAAAGATACACTTTCCATTAACTCAGTGTAGATTTTGTAAAAGTAATTTGGAAGCCTCCCCCCCAAAAAAATTATGACTAAAATGTAATGACATTTCTGTCTCAATAGCTTTAGAATGTACTGATTTATTTTGGTATATTAAATGCATGTTGCATTTAATTTTTTGGGAGGTCCACTGGCATTTATTTATATTTTTTCAGTTTTTCAAGGTTGCAGTAACTGTCACTGAAAAGAATTTGGCAGACATCCAGAGACACTTCGAGTAAATTTAGTCTTCCAATTAAGTGCAGCTTCTTAGCCCTCTGTATTGTCCTTGGAAAGTGTGTTTTCTTCCTTAAAGCAAGAAAATCATTAACTGTGTTGCATAGGAGAATAGGAGATACTGAGAACCAGGCAGTGAGCATTCAGAATTCGAAAGATTTTTTTTTCTTCCCATTAAATGTTCTATTTTTTAACTTCTGTGTATATGCTAAACAACTGGAAACTATTCCTGCCTGACAGGATGAAAAGAGTTCACTGACTTAATGCACAGATATCTCAGTTTTGCACAGTGAGCATTCATCTGTTATTAGTTGCATGTGTAATCTTAGGGACCAAAACAAAAATTCATTTAGTGGGAAAATGCTGGCAAGACCAGAAACACATTAATACCACACATGACAATGCTTCCAAAGCTGTTAGAAATACCATCTCATTTGAATAATATCCAAGATTTGTAAAATCTTTATTTGCTAGATCTTTCGTCTGGCATGCTGAGGGGTGAGAGGCAGTTCAGTACTGAAACTCCTGTCCAGTGAGAAATGTATAAACGAGTAATTGACGGACTGACCTGAGTAGGAACTGCTTTGCAATTTTTAACACAGTTTGCAGAACAAATGATACTACTGGTAAACATTTTTGGCTCAAACTTAATTGTGTGTGGGGGGGAATTGTGGAAGACCCTTATTTTCATCATTTATGTGACAGTAGCCAGAAGAAAGGACACTATCAGCATCTCTAGACTAATGGAACTGGCTGAATAGGTAGGCTGTTCTTCCTTTATTGTGTGACCTGACATTTGGGGTAGTGAACATTATGGTGCATTTTTTCAGTTTTATGCTTGTGGTTCCCTGTGGGAAAAAAAATAAATCAGTAAATGTTTTCAATTCAACAATCAGTAAACTTTGAAGAATGAATTGAAGGAGTAAATACCTCTTCTCAATAAATGCACTTGTTTTATATTTTTCCTTCTACATCTCCTTCCAAATGCATTTGCTTCCTATTGTTTGGGTTTGGTTTGGTAAGTTGGTTGGTTGGCTTGGCTTTTTGGGTTTTTTATTAATCACCGTGATTCCATTTTTTTTTTATACTGGGTTAATGATTCAGCCTGTGTACCACAGAACAGCAGAACAGTAGAAATGCTCTTTTAGCTTCTAATGTTTTTCATAATTAATGCTGTTCATATAATGTAATTAATATAATTAAAAGTCATTCAAATGAGATCTTTGGTTTTAACTCAAGTAAGTTTCGAATTAAGTAATGAGAAAAATATTGCTAAAGCATTTATATAAACTTGTATGTGATTTCTGCAGCTCTTCCACAATCAGATGATAATAATCCTAGTACATCAATTATATGAAAAATGGTCACCATTAAAATCTTTTCTTTCTTGATGTTTTGAGTTAGTTACCTCTGCGATATGTAGGTGTTGGGGTGCAGGCTGGCAGGAATTGGTCAGCTGGTGCCAGCCTAGAGATTTGAATCCCTTGGGGTACACTGGTTGCTCAGCCACTTTTTCAGATACCTTTGCCGTGAGCAAGTCTGTTCAGAACTTCTTTGCATCATCATGGTCAGAGCCAGGTTCTCGATTTTCAGCTTGGATTTCCTTTACACCTGATAAGCCTGATTTAGATGGCAGTGAAAATTATTGGGTCAGCATCATCTTAAAGGTTAGGTATTTTAACACTATTGTCAAGCAGAAGATAACCTCAGTGAATTGTCTTGATTCCTAGTGAACAGCTATACAAGTGCTAATTAATTCTGCATAGTGCATATGCTTGTAAAGGGACAGGGACTTGTGATTCAGGAATCCTGGTGGTGTCTGATCAGACCAACAGGCCAGATGTTCCCTAATACGTGTGTCACACTAGATAAAGCCTGCAGTTGTGTTGTCTCTATATTGGGTCCTTTAGCACATCCAGTCTGCTATCAGGAGGTGAGGTGCTTTGCCCAGCCTGCAGTGCAGTGTGCACCCCTGAGGTTGTGTTGAATGAACTACGTGGTGGACTAATGGACTAAAACAGTGACATTTGAACAGGGAAATGGGCCATTTTACATGTCTCTTAAAAATTTCAGCTATTTTGTAGATTAAATCTGTTGTGTATGTTCAAAGAGAAGATGAGGAATTCCTTCCACATATGTACTGTCATTTCACTTGCTTTGAACAGAATTTGGGCATTCTATCTGTGTGTTTGCAGTAAATGGAGATATAGTCATTGCAGGGTGAGCATTCTTTGATTTTTTCAGTTATTCAACTCTGATACTCTGGAATTACACAGAAGCTGGAAGGATAGAGGAAGATGTAAAAATAATGCAGAGGAAATTTTTTTCTGCTTTGCAGTCTGACTAGCTTACAGATGACCATGAATTGAAATGTCCATGACTGTACATCTGTGCAGTCTATGACAGGAACTCAGGAACAGAAAAGTAGCTTAAAAATGAGTACACCAACATGCCTGCAATTTCCCTACTTCTAACTTTCTCCTCCTCTGCTGCTGTGCACATTCCTCCTGTTGTGCAAAATTTGGTGAAAATATGTACAGTTCAGATGAGGGAAAGCAGTATGGTGGAAGGTGGAATTTATCTCTGTATGGGTTTGGCACAGCCTGGTTTTAGGTAGCAGGGGGGCCACAAAGGTGGCTCCTGTGAGAAGCTGCTGGAAGCTTCCCACCATGTCCGGCAGAGCCAGTGGCTGATGGCTCTGAAGATGGACATGCTGCTGGCCAGAACTGGGCCAAGGAGAGAGGCTGGTA
>VYXC01009762.1:965106-1056478 GCA_013397175.1 Platysteira castanea
AAAGGTGTTCTAAGGACTTGTGTAAATTCTCATTGTCCTCCTCTGATTCTGTTGGTAATAAATTCACTTCACAACTTAAACTGAGCCTGTTTCACCCTTGAGGTGTTTCTCCCGGTCTTTATCTCACTCATGAAGCGTTCATTTATTTTTTTTTTTTCCTTTTCCCTCCTCTGCCCAGCTGTGGCAGGGGAGGGTGAGTGAGCGACTCACTTGGGTGCCTGGCGCTGGGCCAGTGTCAAACCACAACAATCTCCAACTGTAGATAGTGCATTTCTCTGCAAATTAACATCTTTATATGAAAATGTTTACACACTATGCAAAAACTGATACATTGCCAAAGGCAGTCTCATCTCCATATGCAAAGCAGTAAAAAAAAAGTGCCCAATGATTGCATCCTGTGAGGGGATTGTCCGTGTTCTATTCTGACAAATCTGTGTGTTTGTGTGTGTTTGCATATGTATGTCTATACTCATTTAAAGCATTTTTCAGATATGAACTAAATTAATTCCACTGAATCCTCAGTTAGTTTCGCTTTTCTAAGAAGATAGTTGATAGAGCTTTATTATGTAATTTCTGAGTGAAATTCATCTGATGTGACACCATATTCAACACATCTGGGAGTAGGTCCTCACTTGATACATTACTTAATTCTAGTCAGTCAGTGGAATTACAGCAGTACTTGTATATCAGCTTCAAATAAACTGTGAAATGGCTCTTCTTCCTTTCCTGAGAATTTTTGTACCATTGTTCCATTTATCTTTCTTGTGGTTAGCCAATACAGTATCACAGTCCTAAAACATTTACAGGTATTAAATATTTTCTGGAAGTTTATGTAAATGGTTATGTTCTAGCTGGTACTTTCTGAATATTGAGTAAGTTCACAGAAATTTTAAAGCAATGTTGGGAATAAGGATCTGTTTTGATATATTTTGCTGTTCGGGCCTGCCTTGAATTATTATGTTCCTCTATTCCAAGAGGAGGTGCTTCTGATGTATTGTCTTCATTTTTTATTAGAATTATTTCATCATTGATGTTCATCTGTATTTAATTTATTACAACTGAGAATAAGAATTCAACCTTGTTATTGTGCGTGTCTGAGCAAAAATATTGCATTTTTTCATTATTTTTTTTGATTACTGGGGCCAATTCTGTGTTGTGATTGAAAACCCTTGACTTTTTACTCATTAAGATTCAGCAGGAAAATACAATTTTTCCAGAGATTTTACAATTGAGGTATAAAATTTCTCTTCTATCCTTTTTATGAAAGTAATTCTAATACACACAAAGAACAACCTACTGTTAATTAAGATAGTAGCGTGGTTGTGAATATAGAGGAGTCCTCAAAAATAAATAAAAGAGAGGTCAGTGAAAGAGGCAAAAGCTTTTGAATATAAATATTAACTTTAGTTTCTTGATGTAAAAATAAACCACCTTAGATTATTGTGTTTGCTTCATTAGCTTTGCCTCAGTGCTTGTAAGGTCGTAGGGATGGGTCTGAAGAAAGTCACCTGTGGGGAGAGTGAATGGAAGCAAATCAGGCTCACACACTTGGAACTGGAGAACTATTCACAAATGGGACAAGTGTGTTTACCAGTGTGTGTGACTGAGAGACCTTCCCGTGTTCTGTGCGTGTGTGGTGCTTGTTTGCTGCCTCCCTCAGTGGCTTCTCCATTGCAGGACATTCTCAAGCAGCCAGACAGAAAGCAGCAGCAGCAAACCTCCCTTGGGAAAGTCACCACTGCTCATAGCACAACTTACTGCACAAAAATCCTTAGTGACATGTTTTCAGTGTTCTCATGTATCTTACTATGTTCCAGAACTGGAAAATTAAGTAAAACACTGTACTAATTCTGTCCTGTGTAAGAGAATCCCATGACAATGGAGACCACCTACTGTGTCTTGGCATAAGGAAGTTGGAAACGGTCTAGAAAGCCATGCCAACTGGGAAAGGAGGCTCTTCAAAGAAATCAAAAAAAATTGTAGCTACAAAAATAAAAGAAGAAAAAGTCCTAAAGCAGTAATGAGAAACGCTGGGAGCTTCTTATAGATAAGAATAAGAACTTTTTTCTGTATAAAATTAGAATATTTATTTGGGCTGTTAGTGCGTGCTGCTGTGTTGAACTGTCCAAGTCCAGAAGCTTTTCGCTATTTCTCTTTCCCTGTTGCTGAATCCAAAAATTCAGCAATAGAGAGGGGAAAGTAGAAAACCACAAATAAACCTGTGTGTCAGATTGCATATAGTTTGCATTTTCCCATAGGCCATCAAAGGTAGGCCCATTTTCAGTTTCTGTTACTCAGAATGAGAAAGTACCATACGTTCTGTTGAGCTGAAGATCCTCCTGTGCCCCACTGGAGTCAGAGCTGACAGCCTGTCCTGCTGTTTTCCTGTGTTGCCTCATCTCTGGAGTGAGTGTGCATGTCCTCCTAAAGCAGAACAGACACATGGCTCTCCCCCTGGGAATCTATTACCATATTGCCCTATATTGTCTTCGTTTCTGATGATGTTCTGTTCAGACTAACGCTGCCTGCTGTGAAAGAAGGTGCTGTGTTCTCCACAGCACTTTTCCCATGGGATTCCCATCTTCACAAGTATAGTGGTCCAGGAGATGATACTTCCCTATTTCTAATGGATTTTGGTTTTCACTTTTAAGTGCCTGCAGCTTGATGCTGCTTCCTCTTCTTAAGTGTACTTAAAACTGAAAGTAAGCAGCTTTAGCCCTTCTCTTTTCCACCCAGGTCTAAACCAGTCTTCATGAATTCTCTGTATAAATCTTGTAAGGTTAGTCACCAAGAGCCCCAGTCTATATTTTATACCTCGTTGCAGTGTCTTCACCAATTTTCTCATAAAAGCCCTTTTATATGTGTTCTAGCAGATTTGCTGTAGTATTTGTGTGTTTATAGGGAAGTTCTGATTCCTTTACAATTCTTTCTCCCCTCCTTGCCTCTAAGCTATTGCATGCTTTTCTGAATTTTTTATTTTGTTGGTTCTTTATCCCTTTCCTATGATAATCTAAGCCTTTTTATTCTTGGATTTTTGGTATTTCAGCCTTCACTGTAACTATATTCTTACAAAAAACCAAAGGTGAGATCAAATATGTTTCAGTGCCTAGCAGAATCTGCAAGTATTTGGATCTGCTCTTGAGTGCTAATGTTTGTGGAAAAAAAAGATTAGTAAAATGATTGCTACAGTACTGTCAAATCCACAGTTGAGAGTCAGCTTTAAGGTATGTGTTTGCTTATTTGATGTTTTCCTACATGTACTTGAAGATATGTAACTACCATTTGCACCAGATACCATGTTGTATTTACTAAAACTGAGTTCTCAAACATGGTCTCTTACTCAGATTATGTACATATATTTAGGAGAGCCTGTGCAATCATTTAAAATACTGACATATGAAATAAAGCTTTTTTTGAAAATGTTTTTATTGTGGTTCTGTCCTTATTTTGTATTTTTCTTTCTTTTTTTTTTTTTATCCTCGACACAAATCTTGCTTACGGCTGTTTTCTTAGTTTTCATATCCAAACCTTATTCTAGCCAATTCCCTGCTGCAGAATCTTAGTAAACATCAGTCTGATTCAGGGTATCCTACACTGTACTTCACAATTGTCTTCAAATCTTTCTTTGATACCTATAAATCTTATGGTGCTGTTACTCATGAACAGCTGTGAAGTGCCCTGTCTTCCTTGACTATGCATGAATCCCCATCCCTTTATTCTTAATTTTATGTTGCTATAGCTGTGTGCTTGTTTTTCTACTTTAAAAAAAAATTGTGTATAAATATATATGTGTCTTCCTTTATATAGAGGGGAAGCAAGAACAGAAGTTACTTCTACATCATAAGGCTTATTGTTCTGAAAATTTGTGGATATCAGGCAGTGCTCATTACAAGAAGTCCTAGGACATCATGTCAAATAACCTTGCTAAAATTTACTTTTTCTACAATGTCTCATCCAGTTGGCAGTTAATCTGTTTAAGAACAAAGCTGAATTGTTTGCAATACTTTTCTATTGGCAAACTTGTGGTTGTTTTTCATCTTCTTTTATAGGTGCCTATGGGTTTTTTCTTTTTGGTTTGGCACTTTTATTTTTAGTTTGCGCTAATATTTTTTTAGGGATCAAACCTATTTGGATTAGTCTCTAAATTCTCAGGTTCTCAATTGTTCTTGCATTTTATAAAGATAGGTACCATGTCTTCCCTCTTCCAGCCTTCTGGAATTCTCATCCTCCTTCAGTTCACAATAATGTTGTGGAGATTGCTTCAGGTGCTTACTTAGTGTAGGGTGAGTTTCGTCCACTGCCCTGGGCTGGGCTGGGCCTTTTGTCCTTACGATTAATCTGGTTGAGTAGTAGTACTACATAATTTATTGTTCTTTCAAATACTCTCTTTTGGTTCAAGTCTCCTTGAGTCATGAAGATCTCCTTAAGGCAGTTACGTTATGTCCGTAATACCACAGTGTCTTTCCACCACATCAGGTTAGTTTTTCAGGAATGTTCCTTTCTAGCAACTTTCATGTGTCCTTGATGTCTGTGGTTTTCTCAGCAACCCTGTTTTGTAAAACTGTGCCACGATGTTAGTCCTGATGCTGTCTCCAGTGCTGTGCTTTTGCCTCTGGTGATACTTGAATGAATCCCCACTCAGTGGAGCAATCTAAGTCTGCAGCACATAATGCAGTGCATCTGGAAATGGTTTGCAGGAGGAAACAGGAGGTGCTGATGAGCTGAAATCTGCACTGTAATTATTAGAAGGAGTTACTGAGGACTGGTTTGTGTTGGAAGGGACCTTAAAGATCATCTAGTTCCAAGCTCCCTGCCATAGGCAGCGACACCTCCCTCCACACCAGGTTGCTCAATGCCTCATCCAGCCTGGCCTTGAACACTGCCAGGGGTGGGGCATCCACAGCTTCTCTGGGCAACCTGTTCCAGTACCTCACCACCCTCACAATAAAGAATTAGAAATTACCTAACTAGTCCTGGTTTACACAGGTATGTGCAAAAGAAGACAGCAGAAAAAATGATGATATTTCTCATTGTCTTGATAAAGGAATAGAGAGAGATTTAAAAAGTTATTAGGCTGAAGGCATAAAAGGAAAAAAAATCACTTTATCCTATGAGGTATAACTGCAACATAGAACTCATTCTTTCAGGATACTATGAATGTGCAAAAATGTCATCAGGTGAGGTCATACAGACCAGGTTTATTGATTACTGAGAAAAGTTACATTCCAGATGCAATTTAGCCTATGGTTCCCCCACAGCTGTGGAAGTATTACTGTGGAGCGATTGCTCTATACCCAGCTCTTTCCTTCTGATACTCTGCTACTGAACATGGAAGTGTGGAAAGGCACTGTAATGCTTTCCTCTGGTCATGGGTTGGAGTAGTTTTGCCTTCAGTGAAACCTGGATGAAAGTGAGCCAGATCTGGTCCCTGGCAGATGGCCACAACCATCTGAGGTATTAGGACTGGCACTTCAGCACTGCAGTCAGGCACCTCTTGGACTGTCCAGAAAGGCTTGGAAACACCAACCTCTAAAGTCAGTTTGTAACACATTTCTACCCAAATTTGTCTATTTGCTATGTGACAGAAGCAATTCAAATTTCCTTAACAGGAACCGTTTTTATGGTATAGGTGTTTTTCTGCTTGGGTAGCCCCAGACTTAATCTTCGGAATTCAGAGGAGTTGAGGTAAAAGGATTACATTCCAGCAAACTGATAAATTGTTTACTGATCTGTATGGTGTTTAGAAAGGTTGAACATGTAGGTGAATGTATTTTTGCCATTAGATGATTCTATACTGCTTTTAAGAGGTCCTATATGAATAGCTAGCACTTCATTATACCTCCACTGAAACTTCTCAAAGGCATCTTCAGTATACATGGTGTTGTACAAGTAATAGACCAAAAATTTGTTAAGTCTTTAGTCATAGGCATAAAATGGTTTTCCACACTTGAAATGTGTCCCAGTTGGCCTATAGAATGTTTTTATTGCTTTCCCTCCACCCCTCCAATTCATGTATAGTTGTTACTGGTGACATTGTACATGCTCTAGTATTTATTTAACAAGTTAGTTAGCCAACTATGTGTACAAATGCACTATTCTATATATTTATTCCATGTACTTTGATGTTGTTTACTTTGTTTCAGCTTTCCCTCAACAAATCTGTGCAGAAATAGGCCTTGTTCAAAGGGGTTTGGGACACAACTACAGTAAACAGAAATCCACAAAGTTGCCTTTTACTGTAATTGTTTCATGTTCCCAATCCTCCTGAGATTATTTTGCTTGTGCATTTCTCATAGTCACAAATTTGATTATTCTACTACAGTGATTTACTCCAAGAAAATGATTATAACCTCTTCAAAACTCACAGCTGTTAGCCATAGCTCCCTGAACTGCTGTTTTACTTTCCAAGCATTACAAATGCACTTCCCTAGTTGCTCCATGTGGAAGTCATCTTATAGTGAAGTGTCATTTTCCCAGTGACTTGATGGCATAGAGTAATAATAAGTGCAAATAGTAAATATTTTTAAGATTTGCAGTACAACAATCACAGAATACCACCCCATTTATGAGAAATATTCAAATAGTAGCTTTGTAATTTTAACTTAAAATACTGAGCGTGAGGTGTTGTGTGTCAAACGGGTTCAGAGCTATGTAACCTGCTGATAGAACTTCATAAATATAAACTCAGTAACTTTGTGGATCACTTTTTGGACTATAAAATTTAGTAATGAAGATGTAGGAAAAATATAAGAGAGATGCACACTACATCAGAGAATATTCCAAATTTTAATGAATAATACAGCTGTGTTGCATACCTATAAATACAAAAGACAAACAGCAGGCTGGAAATGTATACTCATTTTGCTGCATATACTTCATCAGATACTTAATGAATGACTTTAAAATGCTTTAAATGGCAGGCATTTCAAATATTAATTTGTAATTGCTTCAGACGTATTTTTGAACACTACGTAGCTTACCTCCATTATTTGATTACAGTATTTCAAATTTATATGCAGTCAGTTTTTTCATTATATGCATGTGGAGGATTCTTTACCCAACTCTCTGTAAAAACTCTGAATCATGATTTCCAGAGTAGTGAAAATTCTGCAAAGGAGAAAATTTCTTACAAATGGCAAATGTACACATGGCACAGACACACAGGTGTATGCTTTGTGTGTCTAAAGGCCACGTCTTTTTTATACCTATGAAGAAAAATACATTGTTCTCATTTTTCTTAGATTAAGTTTAAGCATCTTTAAATTAATTTGGTTTCTGTTACTAAGAAAAAAATAATATATGAGAATGAAGATGTCAAAGGGTGAATGCTCTATATGGTAGGATGTACGGAGTTCTCATCACCTTGTTGTCATCCCTTGTAAATATAAATATTTTGAAGGTGGTTAAGGTAATAAGTTTATGCAGGGTTGTATTTTGCTGAATGTTGCCTCCAGATATGAATTGGCAAAACCAATATGTAGCTTAGCTAGAAAAACAATGCATTTTTTCTCACCAGATCGGAAATGGAGACTTTCAAGGGGAGTTTCAGAAGACTGTATGTTCTCTTGGAAGAGGAAGCCAAAAACATAAAAAATTCTTACTTTGTAAAGTAGAAGAAAAAAACATATCATCTACCATAGGTCAAAGATTCATGAATCTGTACAAAACTGTTTTACCAGGCCTTACTTTAAGACAGCCATGGCAACAGATTTCTCACCACTATCACTGAGACAGTAAGAGGCAAAGAAATTCTGGATCTAAAGTTTCGACCAGTTATAAGAGTAAAGACAGTATCCTCTGAGTAATCACGTCTGACTAAAGAGTAAAATAAAAATTAGGTTTGTCTGGTTCTCCACTCTAGAGCACTCTACTGATTTATTCTTGTACATTTGTCTTTGGCTACTGAGATTTGGAGAACAGCCTCATTACAGGGGTAAGAATTCACATAAGCAACCACCACAAAACCATTGTCGCATGAGTTTGTTTCAAGGTTGCTTTACTGTAGGCAGTGACTGTGATGTTATAATATGTTATCTAAGCTACTGCCTGAATTTGGTGAGAAATCTGTTGGCACTTGCAATCAGTAAGCAGCAGTTGGTCCTTTTCTCTCCTTCTTTGTCACCCTGAAGGCCTGAACCCAACTTCTGATGTTATGCTGCTTCATCGTTTTGTGGCAAAATTTAGTTTCATCCCAAGTAGGTTGTGTTTTATGGATCTTAGTCCTTTTTATTACCTAATATACTCATCTCGTTAACGTGTAGCATTACTTACCCAGTTAAGTTTTTACTTTCACTGTTCTCGAGGAGACAGGTTTCTGTCAACTATGATTCCTAGTCCTTGCTGCTTCTAGCATGAGTAGCATCTCATTTCATATCATGTAGTTCTTTCATGCACCTAGATGTGCCTAGAATACAAATTTGTGGCACTAGGCTACAAATTGTATCCGTTGCATCTCGCTGACCTTGATGTCAGAGAGCAGCTCTAGGCTGAATGAACTTAGTTGGTCAGCCTTGAGCTGCTGCCTTTCAAGCCTGTACAATATGGGAGTTGAGGGAAACAGAAGGTATTGGGTGAGACTTAGAAAAAGAACAATGATACTGTACAAGCTGAAGTAGGGAACCCTGAAGATAGGTCAAAGTAAGACAGAAGGGAGAAAGGGCTGTTAGATAACTGATGTCAGCATCCTTTGCTGTTCTAAATTAAGTTATCATTTAGAACTCACATGCTGAGCATTTAAATGATGTTCACAATTGAGATGTCCTGAAAACTAATATCCTTTGGGCTTTAGTGTTCTTGGAAAAAGAAATATTAAAATATTTATTATTCTCAGTTTGCAGGGTCCAAGGAAATGCAGGGATTGACAATTCAAGTCAAGAACAAAATAATTACAGGCCTGCTTTGAGGCCTTGTTTGAGTGAATTGCATGAATGTCCATGTTGGAGTCATTCTGAAATTAAAATTTAAGCATTGTTACAATTTTACTGTTTCAGGGTATTAATGCAAATACTAAATGAACTTTCACTGCACATACCTGCATCTTGTCAGGGTATGTTAATGCAGAATGATTACTACTAAGCTTTTCACTCTCTGCCTCCTGTTTATGTGTATTCTGGGAACATTAAAGCAATCGATAATTTTGCTGCTGTGTACTGTTTTTGTGGATAGGTTGCTCAGCTGCATCAGATATTTATTAAATAATACAGTGATTATTTAATTTGAAAATTTTTAAGCTGTTATGTTAGCCATATAAATTGTAGCTCGATGCACATGAATTCGTGAATAATTAGGTACTGTAGGGGCTGCCTGAAAATGTGGGTGAGCAGTCTGTGTTGTTCCTTTAAACATACGCAGCTTGAAAAGCAGATGGAATTGTGTTCTCATGATGTTTAAGGACTTTTAGAGCACTGCATATCACCAGCATCTGGAGACCAATTACTGAAGAGTCTCCATAGGGGTCCTGCCTCAGGGTTTTTAGTTGGATGAATAATATATAAACTCTATAGTTTCCCACAGAGAGCAACTGGAGCAGTATCAGAAGGAAATAAGCCTTTTAGGAGCTGAGCTGAAAATTAAATAGCACAGGATTTAAAATGAAGCAGTTTTTCTTTTACATGCAAAGTTGAATATTGTGTATTAGTTACATGAATTCTGATTTATTTTTTTAGCCTTTATCATTTTGGAATCTTGCTTTTTCTAATTTTAGCACACATCTGTTTGAAAGGCTTAGCAAAACACTGTAAGGCTTATGCAATTACTTCAAGAACTAAATTTCCTTTTGAAAAAGCAGTGGAAATTAATAAATACATCATTCATTTTATAATACAGGTTTAGCATTATTGTACTCAAACTATATTCAGATTTTATCTTATCTGTTATTGTGTCTGGTTCTAGGTTTGCTCAGTTTGCTTTTTACAACTAGAAACAGTTGCAAAATGGCATATCCACTACTATTCAAAACCCTCTTTCAAGTCATGATATAGCCCTTAAAATTCATATCTCTGTCCTCCTTTTAGATTTACTTGAGAGCAGAATACATTTGGAAAGGAAATAAAAATATCTGAATGGAGATACTTGGCTCTGAGAAGAAATTTGCCTTTTTCTTAATTACAATAGGAATTCTTCTCAACTGATTTGTTTCAATACAGATACCAGTCAAAATTCACAAAGTGGGCACTTTAGAGCTGAAGAATACATCACTTGAAGAACACTATTGAGACCTATGCAGAAGAAAACAAATGACAATGTAGCTTTTATTAAAAACAACAAACGATCCCCAAACCAACCAACCAGAAAACCCCCCAGTATCGTCACTGGTACTATGATTGTTTTAGTTAGCACTTCCACCAGGTATGTTGGGTAAATTCAGTTCCCTGAATTTTTAACTGTGGTAGTAATCTTCATGAGACAAATGTTCCTACCAACTTCAGCGTTAACTATCCAGCTGAATATGCAGCTGAATCACAGAATGGGTCAGGTTGGAAAGGACCACTGGAGGTCGTCTGGTCCAGCGTCTCTGCTCAAGCAGGGTCATCCCAGAGCACAAGACACAGGATTGTGTCCAAATGGTTTCAAATATCTCCAGTGAGGGAGACTCCACAGCCTCTCTGGACAGTCTGTTCTGGTGCTCAGTCACCCTCACAGTAAAGCTCTTGCTTATGTTCAGGTGGAACTTCCTGTGCATCAGTTTCTGCCCATTGCCTCTTGTCCCATTGCTTGGCACTACCAAGCACAGTCTGGCTCCATCCTCTGACCCCCTCCCTTCAGATACTGACAGACATTTCAGTCTTCTCCAGGCTAAACAGGGCCAGCTCCCTTAGTCTTTTCTTATATTTGAGGAAATAAACTGTAACATTTGCAGGTTCGATCATGACACCAAAATCTTCTATAAGCAATCAAAATTGAAGGGAAAAAGATAGCAGTAGAATCATGTTCTGGGACAAAGGGATCAGGCTGTATTTGGAAGCTATGTGTTTTATTATGTTGATCAATTTGCTATTTAGAGCTTCTGAAAAGCAAATTCAGCTTGCCCTCCAAAGGAATAGAAAGTGCTATATTATTAGTAAAGTAGTTATTGTCATGCAGTGGAATGCTAGAACCACAATAAAAATCAGGGTGTAGTTGTGTCAAATTACATATCAAACTGTATTGAAGGTATGTAAATTATCCTCCTTTTATTCCATGAGAAACTACCCATGTTGTAAAGGGAAACAAAATAACTACCAGGACTAAGTATTAGGCTGAACTGGACCTGGTTAAAATCACAGAGTTAAGTTGCACTTTATTGATATTAAAACAGTCTTTTGGCTTTGATTGCTCCGAAACCTGTACACTTATTTGAATAGACTCAAGTTGTTCATGTGCATTATTGCTCTCTAGGGCTGGTACCCTGATTCTGATGATATTTGAAAAAGTCATTCACCATCTCTCCTCAGTTCCCTGTTTTAATTTTCAGCCTCTGTTTTCAGTCATGAACATTGTATCTAGTCTGAGTGGTACCAAAGCATCCTTGGTCTGGTCATAGTTGGTGCACTGGGCTACTGCTTCTTTGTGAAAACCATCTCAAGGTAATTGACCTTGAAGTGTAATGTATAATGCTAAACTTTGTACTTCTAAGTTTGCT
This sequence comes from Platysteira castanea, assembly GCA_013397175.1. NCBI lineage: Eukaryota > Metazoa > Chordata > Aves > Passeriformes > Platysteira > Platysteira castanea. The sequence goes on from VYXC01009762.1 coordinate 976,727, forward strand.
GGGAGAATTTAAAAGGCAAGAAAAAAGTTTGGTTGGTCACAGCAATAGAAGTGAAAAAGGATTCAGAATGCATAGAGTAGCAGGGGAAAAATGATGGTATGTGTTGGAGGAGGGTACTGAAAAATGGTGAAAAAGAGAGAAGGCTTTCAAGTGTCACTTTAAAAATAATTTTTTTTTTTTAATTCATGCATCCATTACAAAGATTGCCTTAGGCGTATAGATCAGTCTTTGATTTTTTTTTTTTAATCCTGTCTGTTCTTCAGCTCTTAGTTCTGAGTGTCCAATATTGGTTGACATCTGAGCTATGGAAACCATTAAGAACTGGCCAGATGTCTAAGATGACTCGGGAAAAATAAATGAACCAACAAAGTCATGGCGAAGTCAGTCAAGATATCGTGGCTGTTGCTGTGAGGGAATAAAATCAAGGTGAGGAGGGAATTTCGGGGTGCTGATTTGTGTTGTTGTTGGGTTGTGGTTTGCTGATTTTACTGTAACTGAGAAAACTGAAGACTTTAAAATAATCAAAACCTGATTTATGTCTAATTAGCATACCTTGCTAACTTCTAATATGCTTCCAGACCATGCAGGTGAACTGAATTGAAATCCCTGAGTGCACAGAAGTATGTGATTCAGGTATAAACTGTCTCCATGATGTCACTCCTGAGCCTGCAATCTCGGGTGATGCTGCTACAAAGCAATACAACAGCTTAGGAGCATTTCTGCCTCTACAGATGCTATAAAAGAACACAGAGAGAATGCAAATGGTCCCCATAAGACAATCACTATTCAGTGTCTGGCTTAGATTAGGCCAGGAGTGGCGGAGCTGCTGGTTTCTGCCACCTGCATGCAGGGATTTAGCATTCCCTCTCAGGGAGGATTGTACCTAAGATGTTTCTTTTCCTTATCCATTGGTCAACCTGAGAGATTGCAGCTGAATATGCCACTTTTCTTCTGAGCAACTTAATGGCAAGATGAAAGCTTTGTGGGCTCAGCATAGCAAGTCCATAAAATGAGAAGTGTGTAAAAACAGTCAGTAATAAGGCATGTTTGATCCCTCAAGGCACAAAGGCATAGGTCTCCTAAGCTGCTGGAATGAATCCTTCCATTCTTCGCTATAATATAGTTATGTCTCTTGCAATGACTGTTGGGCTAGATTCAGCTGCATGTGGGAATGGAAATGCACGCACCAAAATAAAAGTACACAATAAAAAGGTACAGCACATCATTTTGATTGCCTTTGTTTCTACTTATGCCGGCACTTTTACAGTGCCATTGCAATTCCTGAGGATAGGAGACAAAATTATACCTGGTTTAGCGTGTCATCTTAGTAGCTGTTTCTGCTCCCTGCCCTTCCATCTGTGAGAACTGGCTCATGCTAACTTTGCACAGCAGTTGAATATAAAAGATGTAAGCTTTGCCTCTGCAACTTCATGTGCTCTTTTTAGTATCAGATAAACTTGAGAAACTATCAATTATACATAATTCTTATCCTAATTTGTTGAATATGATTGCTTTGTTGTCTCTCAGTTTCTGCATAATTGAAATGCATTTCCTACATTTTGCAGAAAATCATACCTTATCAAGTTTCTTTTCTCTAAAGCTGTACTTGACTCAACTAATAAAACTATTAGTTAATTTAGAAAAGCAAAAGCTTTTCTAACAGTAGTAGAAAAAATTGAAGAAATGTAATTTGATTTCAGTTATGGACTTTGTAACATTGAAAATGACAAACTGCTTCTTGATTTGCAAATTAAACAGCTTAACTAATGGACCCATTTGAAGAAAGTACACATCAAAACTAGAGAAATTAATACTTCTTCCTTCTCTTCCTTCCTTCTCTTCCTTCCTTCTCTTCCTTCCTTCTCTTCCTTCTTTCTCTTCCTTCCTTCTCTTCCTTCCTTCTCTTCCTTCTCTTCCTTCCTTCTCTTCCTTCTCTTCCTTCTCTTCCTGCTCTTCCTGCTCTTCCTTCTCTTCATTTTCTTTCTTTCTTTTTAGGAAAGTATGATTTGCTGTATTCCAGTGAGTTGAGAGATGTTTGTTTCATGTTCTGGCTCTCAGCCTCTGGAGAGCTTTCTTTCTCAGCAGCCTGTAGTGATAAGCAGAGCTGTCAAGACTCTGATTTTCATCTCCTTTCAGCTTCAGTCTTGATACTTCCTTTGAAAGTTTCACAAAACATTAAAAACTTGCTTCCTCTGGTGTTTCTCAACATTTCTTCAACACGTCTGCACACATTTCAAATAGATATCACTTTCTCAAATCCCTCTCTAAACTGTTTGGGTCTCTTAGGACTATTTTTGAGCAATCTCTAATAGTAAAAATTTAAAATGCAAAAGCAATCTGTAAATACTAATCTCAATGGCTGTTTTTTGAATTTTTTTAAAAAGAACTGCATGATTTAGTTGTTTTTTTTTTCTCTTGTACCTGCAAGAGGAATTTTTGAGTAAAAGAATATGTATTTACATGTATGTGTATATAAATCACAATTTAGATTAGATATTAAGAACAAATTCTCCACTGAAAGGGTTGTCAAGCACTGGAACAGGTTGTTGAGGGAACTGGTTGAGTCACCATCCTTAGAGGGATTTAAAAGCCATTTCAATGTGGCACTTAGGGATATGGTTTACTGGTGGCCTTGGCATTGCTGGGTTGGAGTCAATGATCTTAGAGCTCTTTTCCAACCTAAATGATTCTTTAGTCCTATTTTTTCATCTTTTGTAGTGGACATAAGTAGAATTAAGAACTATATCTTTGCTTTTCATAGCATCAACTGCTATGTTCTAGTTCAAATGAAAGGTTGCTTGAAAACATTATTCAGCCAATTTTTAATGACAAATTAAATCTATTCTTGACTGTGTTTCATTTTTAGACCTTTAAGGTCTCTTTAGCTTTTTAAAGTTGGTTTAGCATCTTAAAGAAACAAGAGTTTCAACTGCCTTATGTAGCATATGTATGATTGTACTCCATAGTCATGCAGTGTTTACAAAATGAAGTCTTTTATTAAAATATCTGTTAAATTATTTTTTCCTTTCTGCCTATTGTTCTACCAAGAGATGTTTAGTCAAAAGCTGTCATCTTTCCAGCAAACTAGTTCCTTTGTCTGATTTATTCTTTGTTGCCTGAATGCAGCATTGTGACTGCTCAGCTGTTTCCCACGAGGTGAACTGTGATGTTTCATGAAATTGCACAGTTCTCTTCTTACTTTTGGTACCATATTAAAGCAAAGTGGTCACAGAAAGGAAAACTTCTCCTTGACCTTCAGATACACCCTGCAGGCTACTTTGACAAAGAGATTACTTTTTTTTTTTTTTTTTTTTTTTTTTTTTTTTTTTTTTACTGTCTACCACAGTGTGGCAGTAGTTCTTTTTGATTCCATGTGCTGGTCCTGCCCTCTGTTGCAAAGCTTAGGTATTTGCTATGCAATATCCATCTGATACTTTTCAACAAATTCCAACTCTTGTGCCACTGATTGTGATGAAATTCCAGGAGCATTATAGTAGAGATACAATCTTTTAGCATCCAGAGTATTGTCCTCCTTCCCTTTGAACGGGTATTCAGTGCAAAATGTTATTTATTCAATGGGTAGCCACTACTGAGATACCTCTGACAGGATTTTCTTGGGACACATCCCCCAGAATTTGTACTGGAAGTCACTAGTTTCAGGTTTCAGTTGTACCCCTCTATATTCTTCCTTCAGGCTCGTCATTATTGTTTCCTTCATTTCATAATTCTGCCTCGGTGGTGGTAACAATGGTCCTGCCATATCTCACTCTACCAGCTGATTTAACTTCCCTTTTTTATTGTTGTTTTAGCCTTATGCAAGTATGACCTTTAGATGCAGTATTACTGTTGTAAGGGTATTGATGGAAGTAACTAGACTGTTTCGTCAGCAGCCAGGAAGACACTAATACTGCTTTGTCTTCAGAATAGCCATGGAATATGATGCCTGCAAGCTGGAAAGATTTGGTGGGAGTTTTTGTCTTAGTTTGGACAGCTGGTATATGCACTGGGGCTGATGACTGTGTGTGCCTCACTTATTAAGTGAGGAAAGTTTATCAAGAGGTTGCAGGTCTTCTTACAGAAAATAGCCTCTGAATCCATGGAGTTCACAGAAGCTGATTTGCAAAATTCATTAACAGAAAAACTAGCTGGAAGTCAGCTGGAGGGTTATGATAGTTTCTCAAGCTATGTGGTAGCTCAGGCACTGGAGGGTGAAGGGACAGGAGAATTGCTGATGTCTGGGTGGTGTGAATGACGTAGCACCTCAAGCTGTATTACCAGTGATTGAGGCAAATAATTTCAGCTACACTGGTGGATAAGAATTTCTGACACTTCCAGAAATAAAAGGTTTCTTAAAGGGAAAGTAGCAGTAAATTATCTCAGTAAGTTTCTACAAAGCTTTGAAAAGCTCCATAACTCTTGTCAAAAGGGAGGGAAGAGATGGAGGAGGGAATTAGAATTATTATCTAAGAAACTGGCACTGTACAATGGTCAAAGATCTGATGAGTAAATACTCTTTGTCATCTCTCATTTTGGTGACTTCTTCAAAGACAGAGAGTGTAGTTGTTTCTTAGATATTAAAAATGAACCAGCTACAGAAAATAGATAGCATTTTAAAAATGCCCTCTGTTTTGTTGACTAAAAGATGAAGCTATGCTGACTAAAATTAATCCTGTGCAGGGTGCCTAGAGTTCTAGTGCATGTGTAAAATTCTGATGTAGTCTTCATATCTACATAGTATTTACCATAAGGACGAAGTTTCCCTCAATTCCTTGAGTTATAACATAGTTTATGGATTTTAAGATGGTTTTTTCTGCCTTGATGTTCTTTAATGCACTTAGAGATATAGCTGAAAACAGGTAATATTGACTGAAAGGTTAACTCTGAAATAGTGGCCATAAAAGTAAATTAGGAAAGGAGTTGAGCAAACAAAATGGAGACATTGTTGTGCCATTAATGTACCTTTGATCCAGCTGCAAGTTGAATCCTGTGTGGGATGTTCTCATTTCAAAAGTGGCAGCGCTGAATGGGGGTAGTTTTGTAGAAGAGTAGAGTGAATGCTCAGCGATATGAAATTGCTTTGCTGCAAGTGTCGCAGCTGCTAAATGATTGTATTGATTTGCAGGACTGAAAAATTAAGGCAAATTCATTGCGGTTTCATAAATATGTAGGCAAGCCCTTCACCTCAGGACACTGAGGTCCACACTTGTAGAAGCAGAGGGAGGCATGGAAAGACATAATGGCAAATTCATCTGTTCTCATATGCTTTAGAAATTACCTGCTATCAATCTCTCAGAAGATGCTGGGCTAACTAAACCCACAAAGGACTTCTACTCCAAACTGATTCAAGATAAATGTGAAGCTGATAAATTACCCACATTAAAATTCCTTTTACAGTAAAATAAAATATGAATGATATACAATAAAATCCAGGTTTACAAACTTTCACACAGCTCTGTTCAGCTGGGTGTGTAACCCTGCCTTAGAGCACTTACACACCCTCTCTGAAGTAAACAAAATTTTCCCTAGTTTACAACTGCAGAGTTATTCAACACTCATTTTTTCAAGGAAAATAGTTTCTAAACGTGTGGTCTGAGTAGACAGACTATGGATCAATGAGTAAGTATTTAATGGGAGAGGAATATTTATAGGAAAAGAGATGCTGTTGTTTCAAGAAAGTGAAAGGGATTTATTTTAACAGAAAGCCTTTTTTATGTTTTCCTACTGTGGTTGTGGTTTCATGATAAAGATTTACTGTTAAATGACCATCATATTAATTCATTATGAAAACTCTTACATTTAATTATTTGGGACTGAATTCTGAATCTCACAAATAAAAATCTGGAGGCTCGTCTCAAATTATTGAAGGTATGCTCTAAGGTAATCAAGGTCCACTTTTGACGCTGTTTTTTCTTGGGAAAGAGAGATTAATAAACTAATCAAAAATAGAATTTTAGACTACCCAAGTAATGAAAATAAAAACCTACTCCTTAAAAGATAAAAGAGTTCATATGTAGTGGGTTGTCTCAGTCTTTCATTGCTACCTTCTCCTTCTATTTCCACAGCAGAAATCATAGACAAGTTAGTCTTCAGAAGTCTGGTCCCTTTCCAGTTCTGTGAAATGTGGGATAAATCCCACTTGTGCGAAATTAGCAGTATTGTTATGGTAATTTTTATTTTTGGTCCAGAATCTGCTGCAAAGCCCACATAATTTCCCCAATGCCAAGGTTAAATGTTGAGACCAATTGTCATTTATTTATTGCTCGTTTCTAGTTTACACTGTAGTTGTGTACAGAACGTGTTAATCATAATAAAAGCAGAAAGACTGTTCTTGCCTCAGGACTTTCTGTTTGTCTTTCAAATCATGACTTGACTGACATTTCCAGATTCTGCAACAAAGCTGCTAATTTAATTTTTGGCATTTGTTAGCCAAGGGAAGGAAAATAATTTCTGCTGTGAAAATAACATAAAAAGTCTTCATAATTTTTTTAGTTAAGTGTTTCCCCTTTGAAAAATAAGGTTTTCTGAAAGTCAGTAATTTCTTCTGTGAAGAATCATAGCTGCCATTAAACACTTCAAAGGGTAACAATAGAAAAAAAAAAAAAAAAGAAAAAGTGAATTCAAAACCATTTTCATTTTCACTTTCCCTTGCCTCACAGTTTACTCTTGAACATGAAAATGGATCTGACCTGTTCTCAGATTTCAGGATTGCAAATATTTTTAATTTCTTTTAGCTTTGATAAACAGTTTTGAAGTTGTTCAAAGAACTCAGTTTGTAATTATCTCTGCATCTCCTTTTTTGTTGTTGTTGTTGTTTTGCTTAGCTTTGCTAAACAGGCAAATATAAATAAGAAAGAAATTATAAAGTATCTGAACAAACGCTTGTACACAGCATAATGCCTTGAAAACTTTGTAACAAAGGCATATCAAAGAGTAGTCCCATTGTTTAATTTTAATTCTTGGGAAATCTGGAGGGTTTTGCAATATGTTAATGGAAACAGGAGTTCCAACTGTCTAAGTTTAAACAAAGTCTAATTAAAGTTTACTGAGTGTAGAAAATTTTGAAAAGTGTTGTGCTGTGTATGTGTGCTGTGACAGTGCATGCTACAGTGGATCAGTTGGGAGAACATAGGCTTTTAGAGCTTGCACCCACAGCTTTCATAAAACTTTCTTTTGATTTTGCCAGTTTTTTTATATCTTCGAAAAGCATGGTCAGTTTAAAATGAGAGCATTGTAATCTCATGCCCAGACTGAAAAAACTGTTCTGCTTATTGGGGTGCTACAAGGCTCCCCTGAGTTGGAGGAGCTCAAGAAAGAACCCTATGTCTCTATTCTGAAAGTAACCCAAAATACCAAATAAAAAATATTTGCTGAGCACCATATAGTGACCAATAAGTCCCTTATTTCCTTCATACATTCAGTGTATTTGGAGCACCTTGAACCTGCAAATGCATTTTGCTGCAGAAGTTGCTCATAATTTGCAGTTAATTTTAAACCCATAGCATATCTAAAAGTGTTGAACTATTAACAACAAAAGCAGTACTTTATGAAGAATACTGCAGCCTGTCCTAAGGGTGCCTCCTAAGAGGCTGTAAATGCCTCAAGATGCAGAAGGTACCAGGGGCTCAGTTAAAGCTCACCTGCATTGTATCAAACCCCAACAGCTCTGCAGCTCCCTTTAGACTTGTAAAACAATTACTTTCTTATAAAAACGTAGTAAGTAGCTAAAAAAAAATCTAGAGGAGGAAATTGAATAGGTGTTTAGTTTTATTTACACATTTTGTGGATATTAGATACAATTCAAAAAGTTCAGCACTTGTATTAATGACTAAAATATATAGCTATGAGATGTGTCTCTGTTGTCAAATGTACTTTATATTGGGGTAAAAAAGATGTTTCAGAAATTTTTTAATCTCTTTTTAAGTGGCATTTGCCTTCACATTAATTACTCTCTCTATTTCTGTCACCCCATTGCAAACACTTCTTAGGCCTTTGAAGGACTGAAGAACTCTACATTTAGAATTTGAGGGGGAAAAGCAATCTTTTATCACAAACAGACCTTTGGCAGGTTTAGCACATCCGTAACAGCTGTTGTAATTCGCCATAATTTTTTATGCAGCATCATAAAGAAAAGGCCATAACTCCTATCTCTAAATGCAACTGGCATATTTCTTCCTGCCTCTCCTACTGTGGACTGCCAATTATCAAGAGTGAGTAATGAAAGAGTGAAGCCTTTGGAGCAGCCAATTCTCAGAACCATTAGTTTTCTTTTATATTCAAGCCTAATTCCAGGAATGTGCTATATGAGAAATAAGACATATCATGTCATTTCAGGATAATACCGTGTAATTTTGGGGTAATAAAGAATTCATTTCTGGAGAGAGAAGTGATCTGATAGGGAAAAGTTCAATTTTGTTCTCTCCAGAGAGCTTTATCTCCTCAGATGTGACTTTGTATAATTAAATATATTCCAAATATCAAAAGAAATGGCAGCAGAGCAGACAATAGAGTTCTATATTTTATGCAGAAATGAAATGAAATTATATGAGGCAGTCAGTGTAATATAAGATGAAGTAGATTGCTACTATGCATTGTTTCCAGTGGAATTCCTGCTGTTTGATTTTATTCATTACAGCTTCATGAGAAGGCAATCCTATTGTGTCTTTGTGACTAGTGTAAGACTCACACTTAATTGAATTAATTCAGAAGTACTGGCACGAATCAGTACTTAATAGCTGTTATTACTTGAATATGAAAAAGAGGTGGTGTCCACTATACAAGAAGTTACAGATCTCACATATGAAATATTAGGTGCCCAGAGGCTACAGTTCTGATTCTTAAAAGAATATGTGTTTAATGGAAGAGGATCTAAATCTTTTTTTTATTCCAACAAGAATTTAAAAATATTTCAAAACAAATACAATAATTTCCAAACCACCCATTTTTCCTAAAATCAACCGACCTCACTAATCTGTCAGAAAGTTTCAGCTGTTAAGAAATGACCGGCTCAGACACACAAATTCCTATTGCATTAGCATGCCTGGTAATATAAAGACAAACTGGGAATTGCTCATCGTGTTTTTAAATGTGGTTTTTAGGAGTTTTATTACAGTCTTTATAATGAAGGAAAGTGACAGAAGGACAACAGCTGGTCACATGTTAACTGCTAAAAAGGAGTGCGAATGGCTGGAAATATTTTTCCGCAAACCAGTATGCATTCTCTGTTGCATTTTCACATGCCACATTCAGTCTTTTTGAGCTGTTATGGAATTATAGTGGTTAATGGTGCTCAGCAAACATTTTTCGTTAGGTATTTTGGGTTACTTTCAGAATAGAGGCATAGGGTTCTTTCTTGAGCTCCTCCAACTCAGGGGAGCCTTGTAGCACCCCAGGGGGGAAAGAATAAGCATGCTGTGTCCTCACCCCGTGTCTCCCCTGCTTGCAGAGTGGCAGGCTTGTCCTTGGGGCACCCAGGCATGCAGCTTCTGAATGAGCAGATACTTTGCAGGTGGCAGTGTGGACTCACGGAGTCTGCGTTACGGAGTGCGCTGAAGTTCAGCCTGCACTAGGACTTGCTCTCTGGAAGGCATGCCAAACAGAAATTTTGAAAATGTTTCCTTTAGCTCTGATTTTACAGCTTTGGCATTGGTAATGTCAGATGCTATCTAGAAAATATATAATAGATGAAACTCCTCACAATGAATTGGCCCTTCTTTATGAGTGGTGTCATTTTAAAGCAATAGCATAAAGTAACATGGCAACTTTTATTCTATGAGTTGAACCTGGTAGAAAATTAGATTTAGATTTCCATTCACTTAGGGTACTTTTGGTTAATGGCATTTAAATACTCACTGAAAAAGCAGTTTTAGAAACTTGGGGTCTGAGGTATAATAATAATAATACAGCAAGGTGACTCAGTATTGAAATGGACTTTGTTTCCTTCCCAGTATGTGAAATGTTAAGGAGTTAAAAGCTTGCACATAACATTTTTTAAATTGTTTTCTGTATGATTTGCTGCAATAAGAAGTGTGCCAGTTTCAGCATAAAGTGGGGTAGGGTTTTGGGTAGGTTTGGGGTTTCTTTCCGTAGTACTGATTATATATTTCCCTGCACTCTAGGGGAGGGGAATAGTGTGTTGAAGAAAGTCAGTCTCCGAACAGTACCTTATTTTAAAGATAAATATAAACTCATGTTTTAAGCCAAGCTAAAGGCAAGCTAGGCCCCATTCTTGTGGAAAACAGGTTCTGGAAGGTCCACAGAAAGGTGAACCACTAAAATATCTTCGAACAGAAAGGCTTCTATATATTCTCTACTCTGGCCCAGTAACCTTATACTCTACAAAAAAAAAGACAGTTTTTCCATGATGTTATTTATTTTGAGAAAGATAGAAGATTTTAGAATGGAATGCAAAGGAAAGGCATTTTGGGCTGATTTATTTTGCTAGTGTCTTAGCTGTTGACTGATGCATCTGTGTTCAAAAGGAAGTTTCTGATATTGTGTCCTGCAAGTGTCCTTCTGTAGGTATGATCTAAACGAAGGCCAGAACAGGAAACAATTTCATTTTCCAGGTCCAAATACACAGCTACCTTAATTCTCTCTTGTAATTTGAGAATCTAGTACGTCGAGAAGTCAAGGGGGGAAGAGTTTTTCAGCAACGTAGGCAGTTTTGATGTAACTTCAAAACTGATGTTGCATTCATTACCTTTTGAACTCTACTACATCCCTTGTGAAGATCATGCTTCACAGACATTTTTGCCCATTTCGATGGACACTTTTTCCGGGCTTTTGTAACTGATGTACATCTCAATTCAATTCAAAAAGTTTGTTGTCCTAACTCTAGTACTAAAGTTAATTTTATTAAAGTTGCCAATTCATTTATTTTTGTACTGCTAAAATATTCATTTTTATTCTGTAAATTGCAGTTTTACATTTCAGTTGATTCTAAAATTATATGATTAATTTACTGTTTATTTTTTCAAAGCGCAAATTGCAACAGGGTGTCTGAACATGAATTATGCAAATGCACATTCAGTTTAATAAAAAAGTCCTAGTTAAAGCTTATTAATTTCACTAGTATGATTCAGTATCAGCTAAAGATATGAATTTGTTTGAAATGCTTTAAGACTTACTCATATTAAAGCTCCTAGGAATTTAAGTAGTATTTTTTGCTCCCTCAAGGGTGCCAAATATTTAGAATAAAAACATATGAGATGAATACATCAAGCCACTGTTATTTTGGTGGTTGGTAGTCAAATATTCAGGGATTGAAAGTCAAGAGTTTCATACAGATACATACATAGTTTCGATTTGTGTAGTATTTCTTCCGAAGGAAAGATAGTTGATAATGTGACCCCAGACTTCTATAAAAGAGAAGAGCAAAATAAAAAGATTTTTAAATTATGGCTTAAATGAATGGCTGCTACCAGCAGGATAGGGAACTGGTAATGCGTGTCATATGTTTCCCCATCTGTTCCTGTGTGTTGCCACAAAATGACTTCCAAAGGACTTGCTAAGATGATGACCCGTGTATTGTTTATTTTTACCGGTGTATTTGTTTTATTTTATCATGGCAGTGCAAATATATACATGAAATTGTAGTAATCTTTGGCAGAACAGCCTCAATAACTGACCTTTTTTAGCTTTTCATTCATACCTCTGTGTGAAACTGTTATGCCTTCAGTCATGTTAGTATCTGAAAAAATTGCAATTCTTATGAAGAAGTTATACTAACAGCACTCAGATGTAGTCCTGCACTGTTATGTGCATGTGCAAAAGTAGGAAGAAAGGAGCGGATTTCATTAGAGGAGTTTCAAGTGATACTACTTTATAAAGGAATGTTTAAAATAAGAAAAAAAATCCTTACTAATTTTTGTGTTGCTGATATCTGAAATAAAGGTAGATAAAGATTTTCAGTGGAAATATTACCTTCACTGTAAGTTTACTTATATAAATCAAAACAGGCTTTTATCTACTTACAATTCAGAAAGGCTATTTGTTTGTTCTCCCTTTCTCTTTTCCTGTTCATATTTTCTTTCTCGAGTAAATGTGTGTGCATGGAGAACCTTTTTATGCGTGGTGGGGCAATAAATCTCTAGACATGTGTACGTAGCTGTCACTGAGTTCCTTGTGAAGCAGTGGCCTAAGAATGAAAGGCGTGGAGACCACACATGTACGTGTCTGGTATGTGCAGCATCTTCTGTGAAAAGTCTTGGATCCACATGAGTCCTAATGCTAGTTTGAACTTACACTTTAAGTTCATCTCAAGGGTGAGCACAACCAACACTGTAAAGATCCAAGTGTGACCTTCTGTACAGGTTAATCCAAATATTATTCTTTGTTTTAGTAACTGTAAAATGGCACAATGTATGCTACCGACTAGATTTGTAAAATGCTTGTCTTGAGAAAGGGTTTTTTGAATATTCACTAAAGCTGTGATCACAGGGAATACAAAGAGGAAAAAGTGAAGGGAAGCTCCAAGGCATTTAGCAGCTAAAATCTACATCTCTAGGGAATATATGCAAAGTTTGTTGAAAAGACTGCCATAAGAATGACGAAACCCAAACTTCTGCACAAGCTACACCCCCATCTGTCAAATTTTAGTTATCTGTTGTGAAAACAAAGTTTCTCAACAGGATTTTTTTACTTTTGCTTTTTTTCCAAAACAGAAATGCTGAGAATTGTTTTTCAACAAAGAAATATTTTTTTTCTAGCTATTCAGAAGCTGTCGAGTCATTTTCTGAAATTACTCTGATGATTAGAAAATGAAAATAAATCTTTATTAAGATAATGACATGGACGGTTCCAGGACTAATCATTAAGTTTTTGTAAGGTTGACATAGTGAAAACAGACCTATAGCAATGAAATGGTTGATTTTCAATCAACATTATTATCATAATCATTACAATTTTCTCCATATAAAATAATTAGAAAGCACCTCCAGTGTGTACTGAACACTTTATAACAGCAGTCTAGTAGACACACTATGGATTAATATGATACCTTTTCTTTTTAAAGGTAGATAATTTGTGAAATACATAATTTGTTGGATTACCAACAAAGGGATTTTGTAAAAATAGCCAGTAGAAGGGGCGAATTTTTTTCAATTCCTCGTACTTTGACTTACCTGTACAGTTGTGATGATATATTGAGCAAAGAATCGAGTTTTTTGAACATTGTTTTTCCATGGCAATTCATATACAGTTATTCTTTTACAAATTATAAATAAGACAAGGTTTTACTTATACTATTTCTCATTCTCTTTAGAAAGCAGCAAACAATCTCTAGTATCAGAGGAGGAAAAAAATGGGAATAAGTTAAATTAGTTCAGAATAACTGTATTCATAAACAGCCTTACCCTTAAATGAAAATACCTAACTGAAACATTGGATCATGCTACATATAAAAGAACAGAAGAAAAGAAAAAAAACAACAAAAAAATTCATTTTGATTAATATTTTTCTTTGATCTTCTTTTTGAAAGGCAAAGGAATTTTTAGTGCAGGCATTATTGTTCCCATTACTCACAGTTCTCTAGGGACTTTTTTCTCATGAAATGGCTTGATATATACGTCACAAGTTTTCAGAGTAGAGTAGAAGAGTGAAAATTAGTAACATTCTGATCATTTTGTAAAATACTGTGTTTTGAAGTGCCTTTTTCTTTGGTCTTCACCCTTACGTCCTTTACTTTTTAGGGACTTTCAATAAGTCTCATGAAACATGAGACTCTTCCAACTATATAGTGATGAATCATGACATATTAAAGGTTTTGTTTTAATAAAAATTTCCCAGTATTTACTTAATAGACATAACCACTTTGGTATCTCTAAGTGTTTGGGTATGACTTAGTCCTCAAAATATGATCTTCAGGATGAATAGAATTAATTAACCTCAAGGTCTTAAAAATCCTCTGGCCCTGTAATAGCAAAGATTCTTTCATCTCTGAGCACTGCACATGGATAAATCCCATTAACATGCAGTAACACTGCAGAATTTAGTACATCTTTTTTTTAACATAAAGAAGGAAACCAGTCATAGAAGGACAAATGACAGCAGTGCTGATGTTTCACAGGGCTAATTATTTGATTTCAAAAGTGTTTCTCTGCAGCACTTTAGAAGGGAAAAGGAGATTATTCTGAATGTTTGCTCTGATAAAAAGTGTATATTGTTAACTCTGAAGATTATGCATAGGAGTGCCTTTTCCAGTTTGTAGCATAAGCTGTTCAGGTGTCAGTTGTTATCAAGGTTGTCAATCCTGTGTTGATTTGAAGAGCTGCAGGATCTTGGTAAGTTTGTAGAAAGCCTATCATGTTTCAGTCAGGGTTCTAAATTTTGCATAGCAAAACTACTTATTGTGATCATCCTTGACTAATGCATTCTTCACACCAGCAAAAAGCCGTAAGACTTGGTAAGTTACAAAGTGCCAGTTTTAAAGCAATCCCCATGTGCTGTCTTAATGTGAGAGAAGCTCACTTGAAATTCTAAACTTGTGCCTCCTTCTGACTTTCATCGCTGTGTTCAGACCAAAACATCTCATTACCTCTTTATTTAGCCAGCAATGCAATGAGGAAGTATTACCAAGTTCTCTGTTTAGTTGAGATGATTGCCAGATACTGTATTTGGAGGAAAGTTTAAAACTTTAGAGATAAGCAGCTTCTTTATTCTCTGCAATGCTTTGGGTTTTTCCTTTTTTTAGCTTTAGGTGGATATTTTGAAAGAGATTAAAGAGTAAGGAGTCACAAATTGTGCTATATGAAATCAAAAGGGTAAATGTTTATTCATAAATATTTTTATATAGAAAGGAATAAAAAATGTCATTTCTATATCAACCATCTACATTTTTTGAGTTTTTGAAAGAGTTCACCAGTACTAGGTTTTTAGTTTTGTTGTAATAGGATTTTATTTTTGGCAGTGGAAGGTTTTCCCAGGTGCAGTTTACCTGTGCTTTTGCTTCCTTCTGCTTATCTCTGAATGCTTCTGTAGAGTCTTTTTAGACATGAACCTATTTCTCGTGTAGTAGTTCTGACTGGACACAGTACTGTGATGCAGAAACTGTTCATGTTCAGCAGCTGTGTCGGTGCATGTGATCATTTTCTTGGCCGTGGGCACGAGCACATGCAACAATCAGACAAGCCTTTTGAAACAGCAGTATTTTTATTCCTTTTAAGAAGAAAAACATGTTTAAAAATACTCCACATTTATTTTCCTAAAGGTCTTGCTACTCTATAATTTTTGGCTGAACAGACTTGCTTTCAGTTAACCTTTCAGTAAATTGTCTGTCTTCCCTTGCTCTTCTCCCTGATCCTAGTTCCCTACTGTGTCTAGAGAGCGTTACTTTGTAAACCTCTGTGTTCTTTTGATGTCTGTTGTGCTTCAACTGTCACTTAAAAAGCAGCCTTCTTCTTTACAGAATTATTTCTTAGCTCTCCTCTAGAATTTGCAAGGAATTGACTTACCCTGAACACTTCATTTCTATCTTTGTACCAGACCTCAAACAAAACTTATATATATATATATATGTTTAGTAATATATAAACAAATATATGAATATATATTTAGGAACTTATGCACCTATATAGCATCACCTGATGCATGGATAAGCGATTCTATAGTTCTTAACTCTTGTTGAATGTATTTAGGCTAAAATTACTTTATTAACGGTTAGCTTTGAGCTCATTCTGCATCTTGACAGAATAGTTTGAACAAAATTGTTTCAGTTTCTAAGGTGAAGTACTGCCATGCAGAAACTAGAAAGATATAATCATTATTCTTAGTTGTGTACTGACCTGTATTAAATCATAGATTATATTCTCACTTTACATAAATAAGCACAATTTTGTTCATTTCAGTCTATCCATATGGATTAATTCCAGCTGTGGTTCTGTTCCAGTAAATTCCTCTTCAGCTTGCAAGTGTATATGTTTGAATCATTATAAAATACACAATGGCTAGGTATTATTCCAGAGGCTCAGATTCCTTAGAGTGATGAAAGAGAAAAGCTATTCCCTAAAAGATGTTATTAAACCTTTTCTGTAACTTCAGTATATGAGACAAAAAATAGCTACATCATTATTGGCTAATTATGGCCGCAGCTAAGAGCACTAAATTCAATGATTCTGATGCCTTATTTGTACCTTGCTGCTTTCCCACCAATAATGATTCTTTTGGCAGAGTTGATAAAGTTGATTAGGAAGAGTAATTTCCATGTCTTTAAATTCAATAAAAGCAATGTTTAGCTTCTATCTTGGTACCTCTTTAATCTCCCACATTTTAAAAAGTTTTCCTGACTCTCAAAGATATGTCTTCAGACACATCTATGACTGCCATCTTAAGCATATTAAGGGAAACTAACATTTTGATATTTTCTGAATATTACACAAAAATAATTGCTAGTGTAATGCATAGCACCCTAGTATCCAGGATTTACAATTTGACACTGTGGTGGAATGTCCTGATATTATTCATTAGAATTTTACTTAGCATAAATAAAATTAAGATGGAAGGTGTTTATTAATGTACAAAATCCAAAATGAACTAAGCACAGTTTAATGAAGGAGATAAAATCATAGTTAATTCACTTATACCAAAAGCAAAAACCTGTTGTGGGCACTTGCTCCTTCCTTCATGCAACAGACAATTAATGTAATCAGGAATTCAACCCTGAAACAATTCTTTTAGCTTCTGATTTTTTGGAGGGAAGATTCAAATTCCAATTTTCCTCCTGAAAAAGCATGCTGATTGTTCAGTGCTCTCCTCTTATATTCTGCATATACTATTCTGTAAAGTTAAGTTACAAATTAAGCTTTGGTCTCCAATTTTTCATGTTAACATTTTACACGCAAGAATTGATTTAACTGGGTTAAAAGAAATAACAGATCAGAAGAACATTGCTTACAATTTTCCTCTCTCGTATCCCTCTGAAGTTTTGGTTTAGTTTTGTTTGTTTGGGGTTTTCTTTGGCTGTGAATATACATGGTCAGGTGAATAAGATATGGGTCTATGTCACTTCTTTGCTCTACCTGTACCTAGTAGATTGTTCTTGACAATATCTGCCTTTCTTGAATTTCTTACACATTGTCAGGATAAGAAAAAGTAAAACCTTCTTTCCCTTCTGCACTGCTCCTGGTGTCTAGCACCTCCAATTAAATCAAAGACTATAAACCCTGGAGTTTAAAATTGTTCTGTCTTCTCTTCTTCATCAGAAGATACTTTTAGAAATTGCTAATTGGCAAATATTTCAAAGGCTGTCATGACACATCGAGTGGAATCTGGGTCTGTAAAGGGGTCTGCTGTTTTAGGGCATGTATTTCCTTCCCCTTGCTAGATTTCACATCTCTTGTTTCCAGTCACTCAGCACCATAGATAGGGAATGTTTTACTGATATGAGTTACTCAGCATCTATAGATTTGGTTATTACTACCAAATTCTCCAAAGTGCATAGAGGTACGTAGTCTAAAGGCTTGCAATGGGGTGTTTGGTATATAATCTAAGAAAAAAATCTAATTTGGACACTGTAAATGAAGAGATTGGCAAACAGGCTAAGAACCAGACCTTCTTCTCTCGTGAAAGGCAGTCAGTCCTGTATTATTTACCATTCTGGTTATAAGTGCCTATCGCTGATGAAAAGATGCCGCTAATCTTTTCAGAGGCATCTATTGTTACAAAGCAAGGATATCTGCTATCAAAACTTTTAAAAAAAGTTTTTAATGAACGAAAGTTGAAAGCAGATTTGACAGAACTATATTTTTTCTCTTTTTTTATTCTAAAATAGATGCCTAAATGTCTTCTGTAACACAAACAGGAAAAATAAGATGAAGCACTTTTTTGCCCTAATTATTTCTGTTTTCGTTTTTCATCTTCATTATTAGAAGAAACAAAGAACTACAGGTTTCCAGGATTTTAATTGCTGTTTATTAACTAGTACATCTAGCAGGAAGATTACAGGATTGTGTGAAGTCATTCCTGTAAATTTGTGACTGTGAATCAAATGCAGTATCCACTCTTGCAAATGATTCAAAACTACCAGTGACTGGTTTTTAACAGCAAAGTGGTGGTTGCATTGCAATACAGATTCTAAAAACTAATTTTATGCCTCTTAATATTTTGAAACTTTTAACAGCTACAGAAGATTTAAGTTATAGCGTCTTTGGTTCCAGTTCAATTATTTTCTTTACTGCTTATTTTTACTCTGTTTCAGTAGTCAGAACGTATCAATATTATTATATTTGCTCTCTCTTGCATATAAAAGGTGCTTTGATAAAACCAAAGTACTTTATTAATGAATTCATTGGTGAAAGGAAGAACAGCCACAGAGATGACTCTGAAGTCTGCTGCAGTTCATAGTAATTACTGTAACCTAAAGTCCTGCATGTGCAAGTGCATATGCACTTCTGCTGAGTATTCCATGTTAATTAATTGGGGATAAGATCTTTGACCTTATCCTTTTTCATCTTCTTGTGAGTTTGATACATTATTAGTGATTGTTTTAAACACTGAAAGACTCTTTGGCTCACATAACTCAAATACACTACACAGATGCTTTAAAAGTGTTTAAAGGCTGCTTACTACATAAACTGACTCATTAAGGAGTATTACAGTCTCAATATACAATTAACATTCAACTTGGATGTATGAAACTGCTTTTTTCACTGGCTTGTACTCCAGTCTGTTATTTACCTCATGTTTTCCAACTAGGTAAGCAAAAATGCTGCAATAATTGGAGTTGTATTTGGGCAGATGATGTTCAGTGATAGTTTCAATGTCAAATCTTAATGTTGTTAACTAGTTAGCCTTGCTTTTGAAATGAATAGTTTTTTTCTTTTAAATCCTGCCCCAAAATTCATGAAATACTGAATCTGAATTTCCCAGAGCCACAGACTGAATCTTCTGAAATTAAAGCTTCCAGTGAAGAGGATGCAAAGTGCTTTCCAGATGATGGATCACATCTTTACAGTGTAGGTGATTTTTCAAGGGATGCAAAATAAGTAAGATAAAAAACTTTATCATATATGTTTATTTGAAATGTCCTCTCAATAATCAAGTATGCATTTATTCATGTTATGCAAGTTGTTAGTGTTTTTGGAATGGGCCCACTCTTACCTAGAGAATGAGTGATATTGTGGGTTTTTTTTTTTTAATGCAGAAACATTTCAGGACTATAGTAATTTATGAAGATCTCCAAAATGAAATTTTAAAAGATAACTAAACCCTAAATACAGGAAGCCAGGCAAATAAACTTTTTTCCCCTTTTGATTTGCACGGCTTAAGAATGCTAAGGATTAAGCTGCAATCAGACAAGATGGTAATACTCATAAATTCTGTTTTGTTAAGTCCTTCAATAAGTAGTACATATATAATATTATGTTCTTGTTGCAAATTATTTTCTTGGGATGGAGAATAGTGTAGAGTACTCCTCAGCACAAGGAGGTGTGCAGTTTTGTTATGAAGTAGAAGAGCTCACAGTGTTTTTTTGAAGGGAAGAAAACAGGCTCCGTTCCTTTTTTTCTCTCCGTGTTTACAGAGCCACTGTTGAGTAATCAAAGTCATCTGGAAGTCAGTGTTGTGACTCTGCAAAATGGTTTAAGCATTTTCATGGCTGATTATTTGGTCTGAATTTCATGTGAAATAGGCTTTGTTTGTTTTTCCACCTAAATCTTCCACTGACAGCACTGCTTAATCAAGGGAATTGCCATTATTGAAACTTGGCTAATAAGAAGAGTCTAGTACCAGCACTTACTCTCTGTCCTGCCAATAATCGTCAAGCCGTATTTGTAGCTGGACTCTCTCAGTATTTTTAGGTACACTGAAGTAGCTAGAAATTAGCTGAAAAGGAAAGAAAAATGCTGAAGGTAACTTGTCGTGCCCAGTCTAATATATATGATGTAACAAAGCAAGCGTGGTACATGCTTCCTTCGAGGTCAGGTATTGCCAGTAACCAGAGTAAATGTTGGATCAGAAGGATAAAAAGAATATTTCAAGGAACCTTGACTTGAAATTTCGGTGTTTGTGGTGGAGGGAAAAAAAATATACCTTGTAATGCTTGTGTTGTAGACAAGCTCATGATGCAACATCACTGCAGCTCTAGTACATAAGTTTCTGTGTATAAATACTGAATTAGTTTACAAGATAAATGCCAGAATTGCAAATCTAATTAGATGCATAAATATTAAGGAAAAAAAATTGTTCAAATGTAATAAATTCAAAAGTGACACAGTAGGAATTTCTCAATGGATTACATGTCTCAGAGAACATTAATTATTTTCTCCATTTTTCACATTAGACCTGTATAAATGTGCTTAATTACAATTCTCTAGGAAGAAATATTGCTAGGTTATTCAAAAGCAACGAGAATCACAGAACCTAAGGTTCTCTAAGGTCTGGATATGCAAGTTGACATCCGTTTCATTTCATAATGGGCAGTAAAAGATATTTTTTATAGAGATGGACTAATAGAACAAAAGAAAAAATTATTTTTTCTAATTCTTGCTATACAAAATTTTACCTTCTACAAAGCTTGAAAAGCTTTACCTTTTTTAAAGCTCAGTGTTCTGTGAAAATAACTTTTTTATTTAAAATTACAAATTAGTGTTTAAAAGATTTAAAAGTTGAATAGCTGAGATGCATCGAAAAGGCTCGTATTTGTTCATATGCCCCCCCCAAAAAAGGGCCATTGCTTTGCAATTTTTGTATGTGCAGGGCTGCTTATGAAATTTTTTAAGTCAATATGGCTTTGAGTTCTGAATGCTTGGTTATGTCTAAGCCCATAGAAACCATAATTTTCATGTGACAAAATAAAGATGTAAATGAGCGGAATACAAGGGAAAGAGAGAAATACTTTTTGAAGGAGATAATTATTATAGGAATCTCTAGTGGTCTACATATAGAGTTGTATCAGTAGTCTTGGGGAAAGAAAACAAACCCCAGACAGTTTTCATACTTGTTTCAGGAAAATGGTACTTGTCTACCACAGAAGGAGACTATGAATATCAAATACTTAACATATTTGATAGGCTTAGAAGGTGAAAAGGAATTTAACAGTACTAGGTTTTAAGGATACATTTTAGGATGCCTAGTAAAATTGCCTGATGTCTAGCTATTAAGTAAAATAACCAAAAGAGCTGTATTTTGTTGCAGTAATTAGACAGTTTTTGTAAATTAGTAATAATAAATTCTTATTGATCCTAGACATTTCCAATTACATCAGTAATATGGGGCTTCTGTGTATGGTCTTTGACTTAATCTTATTGATCTGTATAGGTTATTTTAAGAAATTGGGAAATAACCCCTCTGATGAACTCACTGAAGAGATTCCCTTAAGTGGTTTTGCATTCTTAAAATGCAGTGTTATTCCCTGTGGTATCTTGTCAATGCAGAAAATCTGTGGGTTGAAAATGTACAATTACTCCCATAGTTTATAAGCAACAATTTTGCATATTATATCTGAGTTCTGGCGTTTTCTGAAATTTCAGTTCCTTCTTGATTGGTTCTGTCCTGCTTCTATAGATTTTTTTTCGTAATATTATTTCTCAGAGGCTTGGTAGTAGTTACGTTTGCTGCAGAAAATCTGATGCAATGTGATATTGCAGCTACAACCTGCTGAAAGCAGAGGAAAATTAAAAAAAAAAAAAAGGCATTAGAACAGAGTGTCAGGAATACTAGTTGATGGGAAAAAAGAGTGGGAAAAGGTGACAGCATCAGGCTGATTCCAGGAGAGTAGTTTCAAGGATGACGAGTATTTGTCATAGAAGTATGAGCAGAGTCTGACTGTCCAAGCTGTCTCTCCAGCCCTTTTCCAGTTTCCTGAAGTCTTTTTATTTCTGAAAAATGGCCTAGGACTCATCCTCATGACAGAAAATTCTTTTCTGCACATTGAACTGAGGAATGTTGAAGTGGTTCTGGCAGCTACTGAGAGATTAGTAGATTATTTCAGATTAGTGCCTGGTGCTCAAACTGAAAAGCAGCATGGGAAATGCACCTCCAACAAACTGGCTAGCAACACTGTGTTATATTTTTTTCTCTCAAATATTTGAGGACCACTGCTGTAGCACTTCTTAAAATTTGTTTTAAAATGTGGATCTGTTGTTTCAGTAGTAAATGCATTTGGAAAAAAGCAGTCAAGGAGACAATATTGTGGCTGGTGGTGAGGAGAGGGAGGACTCATTTACCAGAAATATTGCTATGTTTCAAACTGAAAGAATGCTACTATTATAATAGTTTAGTTAGGACTAAAAGGCCCTGGAACACATTTCTTAATCTTGAAATTAAGTATTCCTTTCCCTGGAGAGGGAATATTTAGTGAACTATGTCAGTGTGGCAACCTTGTACATTTGTAACCCTGTCTTATGTCAGACAGCGAGTGTTGTTTCTTGTTACAGATGTATACAATAAGTTACAAGAAGCAGTAGGAAGTCTCAGGTTTTGATTGCTATTGGCCAGCTAATGACAGAAATGATTTTGTGTCTAAGCAGTCTCCACTTTTCATGGGATGTCAGACAGGTGTGCTTAGGTCCTTTTCCTTTTTGAACAAGCAGTCTAGTTTTGAGTCTTGCTTAGCAGCATCTTTCTTCAGGAATCCATCTCTGAAGCTGTATATGTAAAAAAAAAAAAAAAACAAACAAACAAACAAAAAAACCAAAAAAACCCCCAGTGTCTATTTTCTAGGGAATGTTTATTAGCACCTATTTGGTTATAATACTAATGGTTTGCAGTTAATATTATTTAACATGGACTTTGTATAAAGCATGTTTTCATGTGAAAAGCCATTTTTTGTGCTGTCAGAGCACACTGTTCAATTTGAGTAAATTTAACGTGGTACAAGTATATAATCATATAGTATGTATTATTTTGTGAGATGCAAAACATCTGGGGTTTTTTCTACAACTTTAGAGGATTGTTAACCAGGTATCTATGATAACTTCAGTTTTGGTGGACACGCCAGAAAGACTTAATTCTTTCATTGTCTTAAAGGTCTTTGTCTTTTTCTATGTGGATTTCCTTTGTTAGCTAGAGAGCTGTCAGGTTGCTTCTACAGGGCAAGTGAAATACAAATTTCTGTCAGACTCACCTCTGCAAGGAATCAGTCTCGTTATTTTCGGCCACAGTGCTGTCGGATGTTTCTGACCCTTTTTAGAATTGTTCCAAGTCTCTAGTCATGTTCTTCTACAGATTGTAATCTTCTGATTGCCTTATAGCACATTGAAAGTGATTATAGGAAGTTTTTTTAGGTACAGAATACCATCCAAATGGTAAAAAAGGCTTTTAAGAACAAAAGAAAATGTTGTGACTTGATTATAGCACCTGACAAATCTTGCTGACATCTCAAATATTAGCCATCCATCATATTCCTTACAATTTCTCCTCATATATTTGTTGGTAGTACAAAATCTTCCATCCTTAATTTTTAAACACAGAAGCCTATCAACTGTTACTGTGATGAATTAATCCTTTAACTCAGCCATCTAGCAAAAGCATATACATACCATATTGTTACTCTCACCAACCACCTCTACTGATTTTTGCCCTAACTTGCTAATTTTAAAAATACTGCTTGGTGCAATGTTACCTCAGTACTCAGTTACTCAGCTGTTGAGATGCTTGGATATAAAAAAGGTGTAGATACCTCCAGAGGCTGGGAAGACTTAAATTCTATCAGCAGTTCTCTTCTGTTTGTCTTTTTGGGTTTGTAGTGCTTGGTTTGTGTTAATGTTTTGGACATTTAGGAATGCATGTGTCAGCAGCTTACAATGAATATATCCAATTGCCAGAGGAATTGTGAAAGCAATACACTTTTTAAACAGCCTATCAGGAGTGCTGTCTTGATTTGAGAACTGGGGCCTCATCAGCAAGGTATTCCCTAGAAGACAATAAAACAATACATGTTTTAGGACAATCAGAGACAAGGGCAGTTCTATTCATATCTTCAAATGAACTGATTCATAGTATGTTTTAGGATTTGGAGGAGAGGCAAAAGGCATCATAGTAAACAGGTCAATTGTAGTGAAATGTATGGAAATAAAATGTGGGCATGAATAAGAAGCACGGTTCTTCATCCCTCAAAATAAAAGCTATGTAGTTAAATCCAATTATTTATGCTATGAGGGGAGGATAAGATTAAATTTCTGATTGGTACCAAAAATGCAAAATCATTGTAATTAGACTCATGTTCTCAATAATAAAATCTGATTGTTATTCTCTGATATTATCATTTTCATATGCTTAACTGTGCTTTAGTAAGGTTTATTTTCTACCATTAGACTACCCCATATAATCAGCTCTCCAAAGTTGTAACAGATTAATTATATTTTAGTCATGCAGTAGTCCATACTTGTGTGGCCTAATAAAACACATCTTCACTGCTAATCCTGACAAGTGATTAATAATAATATTGACACATGAAAATAAATTATTCTTTGAACTATGTACACAGGAAGGGTTGCACACAGGGGCTGGAGGCAACAACTGCTTTATGGGCAGCTGCCACTGATGGATTGACTGAGGCAGTGAAGGTCTTGGCCCACAAAGTGAGAGTAAGGCAGCTGCACTCTGGATTTTAGAAATGGAAAAAATGAGCCCTCAGCATATAGAAAGACAACTGGGTTGTCACCTGTCTGATGCTAAATACTGGGAGTCTTGTAGTTCTTGGCGAGGTAGTTCAGTTTTTGCAAAGCAGTATATTTGATGGTGTATCCTGTCAGGAGCTAACTAATTACTTTTTTTGAGGATCTGCTGTGCGGGTGGATCACCTCTGATTTTTTGGCTGTTTGTGCTGTGAATCTCTGCTAAAATAGCAGACTGTGCTGGGACCCCTACAAAATACCTGTCTTTCCTCTACTCGTGAAATTGATCATTTGATTGGTCAAACTAGGTGTGCTATTTTATGAGCCAGCTGTACCCAAGTGGCCAAGAAGACCAATGGCATCCTGGCTTGTATCAGCAATAGTGTGGGCAGCAGGACCAGGGCAGTGACTGTCCCTCTGTACTCAGCGCTGCTGAGGCCACACCTCAAGTCCTGTGTCCAGTTCTGGTTCCCTCACTACAAGAAGGACAGTGAGCTGCTGGAGCATGTCCAGAGAAGGGCAATGGAGCTGGTGAAGAGTCTGGAGCACAAATCTTAAGAGGAAGGACTGAGGGACCTGGGGTTGTTCAGCCTGGAGAAAAGGAGGCTGAGGGGAGACCTTGTTGCTCTCTACAACTGCCTAAAAGGGATCAGCATCTTTTCCCAGGTAACAAGTGGCAGGACAAGAGGAAATGGCCTCAAATTGTGCCAGGGGAGGCTTAGACTGGATATTAGGTTACATTTCACTGGAAGGGTGGTTAAGCATTGTAACAGGCTGCTCAGGGAAGTGTTTGAGTTACCGTCCCTCAAGGTATTTAAAAGGTGTAGATGTTGCACTTAGGGACATCGTTTAGTAGTGGACTTGGCATTGCTGGGCTCACAGTTGAACTCTATGATCTTAGAGGTTTTTTCCAACCTAAACAGTTCTGTGTTTCTGTCATTCTTATTATCTTCTTGTTCCTTTTTGGCTTATCCACAAGGTGCAGAGCTTTGTATTATGTGCACTTTGTGTGGCAGTGCTGGTGTTTCTAGAGATGAGTCTCAGTCAAACCCTACCTATAGATTCATGTGCTTTTGCATACATTTTGCTTCTTTTCTCTGCTTTTAGAGCACACTGAAGGGTTGAAATGTATAACAGGGTTGATACTCTGTGTAACCTTTGCTTCACTTAGCAAAGCTTTTAAACGTGCTGCACTCTCTTGGACAGAGTCCTCCAATATGGCTCTAATCTGTCAAGGGGAAAAGGGCCACATACCTTGATACACATTCTTTTTGAGAAATGCCACATAACTTCCAGTATTTTGTATGAGACTGAGAGCAGTGGAATATTGCAGTAAACAAATCTGCTTCAGGCTTTGTTTAAGAATTAATTGAATTATTTATGTATTATTTGCTAGGTAACATATCATTCTCTCTGTCTAGCAGCTCCCTGATTCTTCTGGACAGATAATGAAAATATTTTTCCTTTCTCTGCATTTCCAAAGTATTTCAGAGTTTCAGGAAAACAAAAAGCTGGAGGACCAAGAAACATGTAAATTAGTGTAGCTTCTTATCAGTAATGTATTCTGCAGGGCATTAATATTTTCTCTTCTAGTCATAAAGGTTCTGTTGCTATTCCTCTGTTAAAGCTGGGATTTTTTTTCTGAATTCATAGGCTTCCCTTTTTCCTTGCAGGATTCTTTTTATTGCTTTATTGTCTAGATTTTTCTCTGTGTGTCTCCTACATTGTATTTTAAGATCCTAAAGTAAATGGTTTCCATTTTGTATTCTTTCTAAGTGTTTTAAACCTTCCTGTTCTAAGAAGGAATTCACTGCCGTGCTCAGGTCTCTGCTTTCCATAGTCAGTGTAAGACAATATTCCCAGTGGCCCCGCTTGTAGGAAGTGTGAAATGAGAAACTGGCAAGTACTGCTCTGTTGGGATGCAGTTATTGCACTTTGGATCCTGGATGATTAATGAGATTTGGGTCTAGAAATGAATATTATCATAATCTGATCTCTCTTGTATATTTGTATGCAGTATACCTGTGGTTTTTTTAGAAATCACACTCTCAGTAGCACTAGTGCAGATAGAATGTACTTCCTCTCCCCCTGCACTGAAAATGTCAATTTCAGACTAGAAGACTTGCTGTGTAACCAGACCTCTACAGAAGAGAACAAAATTTGTCTGAAGAGTTAATCTCTGACTGCCAGTGTGTCCTCATTATCATCCAGAGCAGTGATTGATTTTTCTAAGAGTTTAGAGAGAGAATAATGCCAGTATGATTTCTGGTAGTTGTATAATTAATATGGTGATGTATTATATTTTGTGCTTGCATAACTTTGTGTGCTCTTGTTTAAAGTTTTTGTGTAGCTGGCATTTTTCCTATGTGTTTGTTTAATTTGAGCCTATTGATTTCTCTGAGTAAGAAAGGTTTTCCTGTCTGAAAATCAGGATAGGGACAATGTTAACCTTCTTGTGCTAAACTTATGTTGCAGAAATTTTTGATAACTGGCTTCTCTGACTTTTATAATGCTGACATCTCTGCAGGGTTTCTAAAGTTCTTTCTCCTCTCTTTAAAGCAACGAAGAGATAAAACAGAGAATAATTGCTGCCATAATTACTGAAATTGTTTACATAGCTATACTATTTGTCAAATTTCATTCTGCTTAAAAATGGTTCTTTATAGATCCAATTCACCAAGCATCAATAAAGAATAAGGACAATTAAAACTGAATTTTAATGCAAATGTGGCCTTTTCCCTATTCTGCATGAATGCACATTTATCAGGCTCATAAAACTTCCTGTTGACAGCATACCATTGAAATAACCAAGAAACAGCCATACTGTTATTGTTTCATGAGCCTTTGATATCAAGATTCATTCCCTTCAGGAAAAGATTGCAAAAAGGTCAGTTACACGTCATAGAAGTCTGCTCCAAAACAGCTTGGGGACATATTTGCCTAGATTTGCAAAGTCTGCAACACTGATGGGCCAGATCCGTGCAGTGACTTGTCTGAACAAGCATTTAACATAAAAGTGATCCAATCCTTCATTCACATATTCCATTACTGAAAAGTTGTGATTATTCAATCACAAAGTGGTTGGGGTTGGAAGGGACCTCTCGAGATACCTCATTCAGTGCTGTGGCTGAGCTTTAATACTTGTATTGCTTTTATTAATTAATTAGATCTATACCAATCACTTAAAAAGGACTGAAAGAAAATTAAGTTTTCTGTTTGTTTTTTTAGGACTATGCTTTTAAATAAGATTCTTTGCAACCTAACAAATTGTTGGATCAACTCCCCTGACTAAGAATATTAAAATATATTTTTAAATTCTGTAATGTGGAAATGTAGTGGTTTAAATTTTAAGCCACACTGTATAAACTTAAAAGCTGAATGTTTATTTATGTACAGTAGATGCTTTAAAATCAGGCCTCTGAAAGGCAAATTATGAGTCAAATGACTCATTTCATTTTGGGAAAATTCAGTCATATTCTCACAATGAGATGTAATAATAACTTCTGTAAATTCTAAAATCATAAGTGATATTTAATGCATTGATGTGTGATATGTGCAGCAAAAAGTGGACAAGTATGAGTCTTGTTGAGACCAAGCAATTCTTTAATATGCAGGGAGAATAGAGGTTATGATGAGCAGGACAGTTTGGGACTGAGCAGCTGTTGAGTTCCTAGAACAAGCCTACAGCTCTAGGTCAGAAACACAGACTGGGCAAGCTAAGGCAGAACTGATAAGAAATTGGGTGGTAGTTTCACCTTTCCAAAGTATGGCTTTATTTTTTAAGAAGCTTTACTCCATAATGACAGTCATGAAAATTACTTCACTCTTTTTCCTTTTCTCTGTTACCAGGTAGAGTGTGGTAGTGACTGGTCTTTATCTTTTTATTTTATTTTATTTTACACAGGCTGGGTTTTTCACTTGCATCAGAACTTCCTTGATCAAAGACCTCTTACAATTCAACTACTCAGTACTAAAATACAATACCATAGCAGTGATTTTAGAGATTTCATTGTCAGGAGCTTAGACTTCTTTCCATCCAGCAGCCAAATTCAGAGGGGAATTAAATGGTCTCCCATACTTAAAGCTAAACCTGCCCACTGCATACAATGTTGGATTTGGATTTTGTAATTGTTGTTAAACTTTGTGATTAAAAGCAATAAAAGCTTGACATCACGAGCATCTTATTACATTTTAAAAACATTGTATATTGTGTTATTTTTATACAGTTAAGTGTAGGTGTGTTTTGGTTAGA
Organism: Platysteira castanea; assembly: GCA_013397175.1. Classification (NCBI taxonomy): domain Eukaryota; kingdom Metazoa; phylum Chordata; class Aves; order Passeriformes; genus Platysteira; species Platysteira castanea. Next base: position 1,005,527 of record VYXC01009762.1, read on the forward strand.
AGAACCAACATCTGAGTTGGTCATGTATAGATATGGTGTGATCCTTCTAGTAATAATGATAAACATGGAAAAAAATATTAGCCCCATTCCAGTAATGATAATGCTTAATAGATTTTCATGGCAAGCATCATCATCGCATTTTTACAGAAAATTCTGAACTGTTGTCATCTGAAACAATATGTCCACATTGACCTGTTTTCCCACAAGATGTGGGTGCTAGGCAGTAAGACTAAAGCTGTACAACGTGTACTTATTATATGTGATCCCCATTGTTGATTTTGGAAGGGCAGAGCACATTCAGAATTTTGAATGTGTTGGCCATGAACAATCATTACTGTTAGTGTTTCTCTGCAATGACAGACTTTACAAAATGACAAGTACTAAAGAGAGATTCTCCTTAGAGCTTGAAATAGCATACTTAGGCACACACTGAAGCTGGAGAAGGAAGGAGAAAACACTGTGTCCCTAAATTTTTCCTGGTAAAATAAAAGCTCCTTTTTTCAGTTGTTTCGTAAAGTAGTTGTTGCTGTGGACAGAGTGAATGAGAATGTATCTACATCTGGGAATTACAGACATGGGCCCATTTAATTTTTTCTATACCTAAAGAACAAAATTACAAAATCCTTTCCCTACTTTCAGAGAGAACGTGTACAATTTCCCTTCACTTTTGACAGTTGTTTCATTTTTAATAGAAGTTCCTCACATCAGCTTCCTATTTTGTTCCTCTTTTGCTTTGTAAACCTTTTGTTTGGATCTATAGAAACAGCATAAAATGCTACTGCTGAGAAAATGTAATGAAGGATAAAGGATCATTTGATCTCACAGGATGAAAAGCATTTGTGAGTCCAGAAGTCTTTTATGTGTTAAAAAATGTCACCCTATTACAACATGATATATCATTTAGCCCATTAGGAAGAAAAATCTATAACTTTATTACGTAGCTATTGGAGGAGTAGATTTTTTTAAATGGGTTCCAGTGGATTTGAATAGGATTTTTGTAACGAATAATTGTTCACACCTCTGTGAGTGAAGGTAACATAATAAAGCCCCCAAGCATTCAGGTTCAGGCAAATTTTACTTTTTGCATCCAAACCTCCTTGAAAAAACAAACCCCACAGTGTAAGGATACACAAGTAAAGTGATGTAGGAAGAAGATTGGGATTTTTAACAGTAGATACACAGACAAAAAAAAGTGACAGTTAAAAAACAGCACCAGGAGAAAATTCACATGGTTAACTTCATTTAGGTTTCATGGTGATTGTGGAGGCTGAAAGCCAGGGCAGGCTGTCAGGGGTGGGTGTGCTGCTTGGTAGTGGTAAGGTGATCATTACTGGCAGGTTAGAATATTTTATGAAGACAGCCTGAGATGTCCTGATTAGGACATGTAAACTCTTTGTGTTAGTTTCATAGTAATTAGTGAACTTTCACTGATGAGATGTGCCATGATTTTCTTGACGCTTTTGTTATAGGCTTTAGTAAAGATTCTGAATTGAATTACTAATGCCTCTTTGTTGTTCAGTAATATAAATGTAAATACTAGTTATATAAATATTGCCAGTAGTTGTTATTGTTTCCAGAGTCCTATTCATTTGCATCCTCCTGAATCCCAGTTACAAAACTAATAGACTTGCTACCAGGGGACACTAATTAGGGGTGGCACTACTTTAGTTCTGTACACATTCCTATTCAGTTGTCTTTATTGTAACTTGATTACTTTTCATTCAATTCTAAAAACTGCATTATAGCAAATTACCATAGCATAGCTTCTGATATCATTTTCTCAAAAATTAAAATACTTGTTATCAGTACACTTGGGTTAATTCAAATCATTAATCATGCTGGATTTCATTATTCTCTGGAGGAATGCTTCAGGAATCGCTAGACTTTCAATATGGCTGTTAATGCTGGGCTGTCATCATTAAATATGAGTTACCTGTGCTTTGAATAATATACAAAGAACTGTATTATTGTGTTGGAAGAACCAGATGTCATTTTTTTAAATTATGGAAAATATTTTTAATGGATTTTATTTAGTTTACAAGTTTCCACTTAGTAGCTTACCTGGCATAGGAATAATTGCTGTCATGTTTAATGATTTGATTATTTGTAGGCCTTAATTTGGTCAGCTCTGAGTTGGATGCAGCACTGATTTTTATTTATTGTACTAACAGCAAAGATAGAGGCATATAGCACTTTCTAGTCAATGCATTCAATATCTCTTGAAGTTTTTAAGCCTATTAAAACCTTTAGTAGGTAGAATTTTACTCCAGACTGTGACTGTGACTTAGTTGCTGACAGAAGTCTTACAGAGCAGCACAGGGTGCCACTCCTTCAGGAATGCTGCTCATGGAGACATCCCTGTGCTGTTGCACAACACAAACCAGACTTTCAATGTCCTGAGATCACACAGGGATGGGACCTTGCTGGGCCCCCACTGCCTTTCACAGTGATTTTCAGCCATGTCCACTTGGAACATTTTAGGGCAGATTAATATTGCTTACATAGTGATTGGTTCTACAGGTGGGTTATCCTATACGTAACTTGATAGCTAAGTCATTTTCTCTAAGAAGGTAAAATATAGTTCTGGTTTGAGCTCTTTGCTTGGATCATTATCTAGTCATCTTTATGTTCTTTTCAATGTCCTGAGATAGGCAAGCACCCTAGCCCTGTTGTAAGCGTGGTGAACATACTTATGAAATGTAGTGATTCAGTATTAAATTTTTCAGACCACAGTGGTTAGTTTTATCTGTCCTGACTCTATGAATTTTTTCCTATTTTTAGACTACAACCCCTTCTGTTCAATGCAGGTGGAAAATTTGGCAGTTTGCAGAGTAATGCAAAATGTCAAACTCATCAGCAAATCACTTCTGAAAAATATGAGCCACGACTCCCCAAATATCAACTCTTTTTCTATATTTTAGTTCTGTGGATGCCTCTTAAATACTGTTTAAGTTGAAGCAGATATCCGCTTTTAAAGAAAACCTCCCTGGCATCCCACTTGACCATGGTTTGGCTCACATCATGTAATGTTCCTGCTCTGAATCAGCTTACCTTTGCAACCGGGTTCTCTGCAAACCCATCACAGACTCAGAGCATGGTGGAGTTTAGGAGGCACCTCTGGAGGTCATCTTGACCAAACTGAGGCAGGCACAACTAGAGTAAGTTGCCCAAGACTGTCAGACAGCTTTTAAGTATCTCCAGGGATGGTGACTCCAATTAGCTAATCATTGTGGGGAAAAACTGGATAACAAAAGGCAACAAAATTAAAGTATACAAAGCAAAAAGTTTTAATAAGTAGCCAGTTCTATAACAAAAATAATATCCTAATTATAAAGTGAAAATAGGGCCTAAAAATATGTTCTCTGAGATCATGGAAAAGAGAAATTATATTACTACACCACAGAGATTATGGGATTCCCATAAGTTTCTGATAGGGGAGCTAACAGTCTGGATTCCAGGTCATCTTGTGTGTAATTGTAGCTTTTGTTATATAATTCTTTTTTGTTACATAATTCTTTTTTTGTTATATAATTTTTAACTTAAGTTGTCCTTTAAAAGTACTTGATTTCTAGGGAATTCAAAGCTCTTACGTGGGCACAAGGCTATTCTTTCAAGTCTCTATTCTAAATGTCAGAGTAAACACTGGTTTCTCACGTGTGGAAGCAGGTGGCAAAGAAATGGGCCTCTCCAAAAAACCTGTAATGGTGTTCATTCTTCCATTAAAAAGACAGGAGAGAATAAAATTTATAATCTTCATGGAATCATCGAGTGGTTTGGATTGGAGGGGACCCCAAAGATCATCTAGTTCCAACAGCCCTCCTGTGAGCAGCAATACAGTAGGCCAGGTTTCTCAGAGCCTCATCCAGCCGAGTCTTGAACACCTCCAGGGATAGCTTCTCTGCCAAACCTGTTCCAATGCCTCATCACTTTCACAGTAAAAAATATTTTCCTAATATCTAATCTAAACCTACTCTCTTCCAGTTTGAAGCCATTCCCTCTTGTCCTGTAACTACATGACCTTGTAAATAGTCTCCCTCAGTATTCCTTGTAGGCTCCCTTTAGGTACTGGAGGGCCACAATTAGGTCACACCTGAAGCCTTCTCTTTTCTACGTGGAAAAAACACAATTCTCTCAGCCTTTCCTCACAGGAGAGGGGCTCCATCCCTTTAATCAACTTGATGGCCTCCTCCTGACCTGCTCCAACAGATCCATGTCCTTCCTGTGCTGGGACCCCAGAGCTGGATGCAGCACTGCAGGTGGGGTCTCAGCAGAGCAGAGCAGAGGGGCAGAATCCCCTCCCTCGCCCTGCTGCCACACTGCTTTGGATGTGTTTGACTTTCTGGGACGCAAGTGCACATGGCCAGGTCATATCCAGCCTCTCATCCATCAGCACCCCCCAGTCCATCTCCCCTGGGCTGCTCTCAGTCTGTTCACCCTCCAGCCTGGGTTGGTACTGGGGCTTGCCCAACGCAGGTGCAGGACCTCACACTTGGTCTTGTTAAACCTCACAAGATTCCCATGGGCCCACTTCTGGAGCTTGTCCAGGTCCCTCTGGATGGCACTCTGTCCTTCAGGTGTGTCAACAGCACCACTCAGCTTGGTGTCATCTGCAGATTTGCTGAGGGTGCACTTGATCCCTTCTCCATGTCATTAATGAAGATACTAATTAATACTGGTCCCAGTTTGGACCCCTGAGAGACATCACTTGTCACTGGTGCCCACTGGGACTCTGCACTGTTGACCATTACTCTCTGGATGCAACCATCCAACTGATTCCTCATCCACCTAACAGTCCACCCATCAAATTCTTCTCTCTCAGATTTAGAGAGAGGGATGTTATGGGGGACAGTGTCAAAGGCTTTACAGAAGTTCAGATAAATGACATCTGTAGCCCTTCCGTTGTCCACCCCATTGCAGAAGGCCACTGAGTTGGTCAGGCTGGACTTGCCCTTGGTGAAGCCCTGCTGGCTGTCTGAAATCACCTCATCTTCAAGATGAGCACAATGATTCTTCAAATCATAGTCAGTTTTAACGGGTTATTTGACAGAATTTTATGTATCATTTCAACCATTTTTTTCTCTGTCATAACAGTTTTCAGACATCTGATGTCTGATTAGAAGAATTATAATTTTGTTTTTTCTTTCAGTAAATTAAAAGTAATTCAGGTCCGCTCCCTCTCGCTACTCACAATTCTTATAACTTCTGTGTACTTGATCAATAGTTTTTAGACTTTCTGGTCATGTAGTGCTTCTGAATTTCAATACCAAACCGGTGGTTTTACAGTGAGCTTTTCTATTTGAAAGATGTATCCATGATGTGGTAAAGAATTAAGCTATTTTGTGGACAAAGTTTTAATATGTTTCTGTTTATTTTTGAAAGATGGGTAAGAACATCCTCTAATGCTCCAGTTTCAATTCTGATTTTAGCAGAGGGAGGCCAGGGAGTAGAACTATGACTGTTCTCTAAAGTGGTTAGCAAAGCAGTCTTTTTCACCTCCAGTATGGGATTATGTGCTACATATATATATATATAGGCATTAAGTCCCTTCCCAGGAGCAATGGGGAACTAGGAAGGAAATTTATACCCAGACATCAGAAGCTTTTGGTTAATGGGGCTCTGAACAAAGTTCCTCTCTCACTTTTCTTTAAGCTTTGGTGCATAGTGTTCTTGAGGTTTTCTTTCAGACTACTTTTCATGTCTTTGAATTAAATAAAGACGTAATTTGGAAGGAAATAATTTGAAAGTAATTTTCTTTAAGCAGTGTTATTCTCACTCCTTTTTTATGTTCTCTTTGTAGTTTTCTGTCCTATGTTAATCATTTTTTCCACACAACCAGTAAAGCAGGTAGTAAATCTCAAATTGTTCCATCTTCTGTTTCTCTTTCTTTTATGAAAAATCACAGAATTTTAGAGGTCTCTGTTCTATTGCTTTTGCATTCTTCTGCTTGCTATCTAAAACATGAATAATGATGGATCTTTCACCAAACGGGTTTTCAGTATCTACTGAATTGAGTCTTTCATTTTTCGATGTTCATGGTATCATCTTTCTACCAGACATGACACAATTCTTAATGGCAGATATGCACATAGATTCCTGAATGAGAAAATTGTGCTGTATGTATGACCAATGTGGTGTTCAGTTGTAAAAGAAATACTCTCTGTATATTCTAATAGCAGAATCACCTCGTATTTCTGCCTCAAATGCTGTCTAACTTTTTCTCAAATACATATCTTTTGTTTTTTTAGAGGGAAAATGGAGAATGTGTGGTAACTAACAGGAGAGTTTAACTCCTTAAGTGATCTCTGTGATATCATGGGTAGGCATTCATCCTTTGATGCAGAAGGACACTTCTTCCTCTTCCTTCTCAAATTTCTTCTGTAAGATAGCAGGACAGTCTTTAAGCACTGATGCCCCAAGCTGGAGCTTCCACCTCCTGTCACTGTTTGTGTTGGGTGGAAATTGAGTTGATAGGTTTGGTTTGGCCCATCTATGTCAACAAAAGATATTTTAGTCTTCTTAATCAGAGATATGCAAAACATTGGGTAAGTCTCATTCCCATATGAGTTAGCATTCCTATATGGGAAATATTATTTCCAATTTTTATCTTAATGGAAAAATCTATCTGCTATTTTGTGAGGCCCATGAAGAACAGAAATGCTTTTATTACTGTGTCTTTTTTGGCTTTTTTTTTTTTAAGCTGCACTTTTTAACATGTCTTTTCAACACATTGATCATATAAGCAAAAAATTCTGCTTAAACTTTTGAAGAATGAGAACTGAATGTGATGTCAACCTTATTTTGCCTTCATTTATTTGAACAAAAGTATGTGGAAAAGTTGAGGTACACTATTTCTCAAAAGTATGTTGAGATGATACTCTGCAATGGTCATTCAATGGAAGGCTGCTTCTATGTTTCAGGGAAGTTTATCCAACTTTAGCTGCCCCTGAACTTTGTATCTGAATGAAAGAATCTACAATATAGATTTTAAAGGATATATTGCACTGAGACAAAAATCGGTAATCTGGTCCTTTGAGAGGTACTATGTCAAATTGTTTTAATCTTGAGCAATAGTCTTAAAATAACCATGTGGGCTACAATTCTGAGTAAAATAGGAGAAGCTTTGTCAGCATTGTAAACTTAATAAGGTGGGTGATGTGGATCAATTTGTTCTGTCCTTGACTTTCTGCTTCTATTAGAATTCTGGAAGATCATTAGTCACCTCTGGGATGTATTTGATTAATAGGCTTGGTTAAACAAAAGGGGTGAGGTCAAGCGTGATCGGAAATTATGAAAAATGTGTATCCCAGTGGGCTTTTCACTTTCCAAATTACGAATGAGGGAAAGTGCCTTCTCTCTTTTGATTCTGATTAATTTAATTGGTTTTTATCATAATGATAGCCTGCAAGAGCTTAGTTTTGCCTGTTTTATGCTATATTGCACTGTTTAAAAGTAGTATGTTAATGTTTGTACTGTTAGCATGCATGTTAAGGAAACATAAACTTAAATGACAGTTCTAAAAAACTAGTGTACAATACAGGTTCTTTAACCTAGAAAAAGACAGGGAAGTGCACATCTTTCTGATGACTTTCTTACCTTTGAAGATGATGGTGTAGACTTTATTTTTTATCTGTGTAATTTCAGACAGAAGATAATCCAGCCAATTCACATTCCATATTCTATGTGCATACATTTATTATGTGCCAGAGCAGAAGCTATTGGCTGGTGTTTTAAAAATGGTGATGTTATGGTGGTTTAGAAGGAGTGAAAATGAAAATATATTTTAGCTGTTAACAATCTCAGTATTTTTCTACTCCCCTTGCTCTTCAGTCCTTGCTCTTTCAAAATTTGTCAAACAGATCATTTATTTCAAGCAATGATATAAAGCAGAAATTACATAGACACATGTAATACTCTAAGTTGCTTATCGGTGGCTTTGTGTTTTTCCCTGTTACTGCTATTTTCTTCTTCAGGTCCATTGGTTTGTGCAGATTAAGCATGTTTTATAGCTTAAAGATGCTATTTCTGTCTACTTAGTTCCCCGTGAGATGAAAGCAATGAGTTTCCTTGTCTTTATTTCTGTGCAATTCCCAATTAGTTTTATGATCTATACCGAGCGTGTCTGTGTCTTATAAACCCAATCCATAACTCTCACTTTTCTGATGGTGGTAGTGAGTCCCTGAAGATAGAATATGACTTAATTTCCTTATTATAACATCCTTTTCATCTTCTAAATTACTTCTGTCCTAAAAAATGCTGCCAGTATACGTAGAAGGTTTGCAGTAGCTGGATCTTAATCTGGAAATTTGGTATCATTCTCTTTAATTAATAACGAGGCATTTTCTGTTTATTAGGCTCCAAAGGCTTGATTTTGTCTTGTAAAAGAGCTAATTTTGCCTTTTTAATGTAATTTTTCTTTACAAAATTTTGACAGTTACATCAAATGCTTTACCCATAAAGTAAAGCTTACTTGGTTTTCATCTTTTCAGAGCTTATATTACTCAGTCAGCATGTGCTTGCTTGTACCTTAAAGATCTGTACCAATTCCTTTAATAAAAAGGACTTATTACTGAGTTAATTTTACTGCATTTGCCTTGGTTGCCCCTAAACAAATTAGTTTAATTTTTATTAACAAATGAAATTCAGTGTAATTATATATATTTACCACAACTGTTTCCTTTATTGATAAACTTTACAAATTCTTCCATTTCCAACTCCATCTGCTGCTTATGAAACAAAAAGCAACAACATATTTTCTCTTAAACATGGTTACATCAATAAAGGAAAATGGGCAAGAAACTATTTGAAGCTGAGTGCAGAGATTTTATTCAGTCAATACAGGATTTCCCAGGGTTGTTCAATTATTATGGACATATGGACTGTGGACATATTATGGACACTCTGGCAAGTGCAGACATTGAGTCATTGTACAGTCAGATTTACAAAAACTGAATGTAATTTGAGTGCCACCAAAGGAAAAAAAGCCCTAAATATAATAATAAGCAGCCATCAGATCTTAATCTAATGGATATGACAAAATATTTGTTTTTCAGCCGAGTTGTATTATTGACTTCCATTTAGATACTAATAATTTAGTATCTAAATCACTGTAAACTTAAGTGGCCATCACTTTTAGTATTGTTCTTGGTTTTATACATGCAGGATCAGATGGGACAAAATCCTGATGAAGAAAAGCCTCACATTCATTTGGTAAACATGCTGTTTTCCAGCTGCCACCTAAGTGAAAAGAGAATTTAAATTTACTTCTGGGAAAGTAGTGTTACAAGACAAGAAATGATACGTTTTTCATAGACGCTTTTTAAGATGTTTTTTAAATATATACAATATTGGTTTTCAGACTTTTGCTGCAGCAGATGGGTGCTGGTTCATTGGGCCCAGCTACTGCCCAAACTTCTCTTACAGATTCTTCTGTGGTTCTTCATCGTAACCATTGACTTTATCATCAGCAAACTAATGTCACTGTGCATTTTACCCCTTGGTTTCCAGGTCATTTTTTCATATATGGAATGGTATAGGTTCTAGGACACACTGTGGCAAAATTTCACTTGCAATCTCCTGGTAGAAATAAGCTTTTTATTTTGCCCTCAATAGGATGTATTTCAGTCACAGCATATTTATATGTGTCAGGTGTTTCATCTTACACTGTGGCTTACTAAATTCCTCAAAAACATCTTGGAATTACAGCTGGACTGTGTCAGCTAGACCACCCTTAGCTCAGTGCAAAGAAGTCTGACATTTTGGCAGGGCAGGATTTCCTTCTGCTGGAGTCATGCTGACTTTTTCTGTATTTAGCCTGGTGAGGTGTCCTTCAGTTATACATTCTCATAATTGGTTACTGAAGCCTGTAATTCTCAAGGTGTTCTTTGAAGTCTTCTCTGAAAATTTGTAGCTGAATAAGAGAGTTTGAAGATGGACAGCATTTTAAAGCCTTTCTTTTCCACAAAGTAGGCAGCTTTCCTAGCTTTTCTTACAAACAGAGCTAACAGTGTTGTAGTTGTGCTGGTCCGAGGCATTAGTGGGGCAAAAACCAGGTATTTTCAGTAAAAAACCCTGAATAAATCCTTGAACTCCTGCTTGTATGATGACCTAATGTGTAAGCATTTATTAGCCTTACTGCAGACTCTGTGTGTAATTGTACGCACACATATATATAAAGGTATACATGTATATTACATAATTACATGTGGAGTATAAGTGTGTATTATGCGATATAGTATGTAACCATATCTTCATAAAAGGATATATTTGTGGCTGTGCATTTACATTTGAATGTGCGCGCTTATTTAAACTTCTGTTTAACTTGTTGTAGCACAGTAGTTTTTTCTTGCCATGTCATAGACAAGAAAAAGCAATTTTTTATTATGCTGAGTTTTGGAACACTGACCCATGCAAGTCACATCCAAGTATAAAGGCTAAATCTGAGACCTTTTAAGACACTGGAAGTTAGGGGCCACATAATAAAAAATCTGCCACACCAGAGAGAGTTAAGTTGGGTTTAATGTCTTACTTGTGCCATTTCTTTCTATGTGTCTTCCCCCCCTTCCTGCTGAAATGGAATGCACTGCCTCTGATTGTTAAATTCTTTATATCACTTTATTGCCAAGTGAAGGTCAAGTCTTAGATAGAGCATTACCATAATACCTCTTTGTAGTACCTAATTAGGAAGCACATTGCTTCTGTTAACCACACGTTCATCATCTACTCCATACAAACTGCAACAGCTTTCTCTACTCCAGTTTTGGTTGCTATATATTAATAATGTTAATTATTAATTATTAATTTTTTAGAATTTTGCAAAAAGTAAGGAAGCTATTACCTATATCTATGTATAGAGATACAGATAAATATAACTTTTAAAGCCTTTAGGCAAACTTCAAATACTGTAGCAAACTGAAATACTGAGTTTCTTTTCTTTTTTTTCCCTTAATCCCTATCTTGTAATTACAGGAAGATTTGTAGGAATTATAGAACATACTGTTTATTTGTTTCTTTCCTTATTTTTAGGGAAACAATATGGAGTAACCTGTTGTGAGTGCCATCCAAGTCAAACTGATAAAATTTGTTTTTAAAGAGATTTTAATTCATATATCCCCATGCATTCTTTTTCTCATAACAATCTAGTGACTTTCCACATTTCTTACACTTTTTTGCTATCCACAGATTAACTTTGGAGAAAATATTAAATGAGAGAGGAAAAAAGGGGGGGTGGGGGGGCAAAGGCATCATTGATTGTCTTTGTACTTCTAAAATATCAGATTCCTCTAGTTTTAAGGTATTTGTCCAAAACGTTCTGTAATACCAGACAAGGAAATTAATAGAACTAAACTGAGGAATCTTATAGTGTTCAGCTGCTGTGTATAAGTTCAAAAATTTAGACATACTTATGAAGCCACAGGATTTCAGATATGCTGGAAATGCAGAGGATCATACACTTCACTTTTCTAAGTAAATCTACATTATCTGTCGTTTAAAAAATAGCCATTTAAAACGTAGATTATTTGAAATTATAGAGAAGAAATACTGTTAAGTCCTGCAACACATTCCTGTAGTCCACAAGTATTCTTAGAATGATTGAGAGAGGAATTACTTTTGACCGTTAAGTAATCATTTTACATACTGAAATGTGAGATTTGATCACCATTGTTAGAGCAATTTTCACAGCTACAAATGTAGCTGGAACTCAAAAAACTGCTGGGTGGTTCTTCCAGTCTGGGAAAAACCAGCTTTCTCCACTGTTCCCCCTGAAGTCAAGCGCCGGCTCCCTTAAAAACTCCTGTTTAGTCTGGGCTGTCCATCATGTGGTGCTTTGTTCTTAAATTGGCTCTTGACTAGATTTACATGGAAAAGCGTTTCCAGGTGGTTGCAGAGATAGGTGCTTTCCTTGATAGCATATAGTAGAAATTAAGCTAATGGGTTGCATGTGTCTCTTCTGAGCCTGAATATAAAGGCATGCTTTCCACATCATTACCTTAAAAATTTATTTAAAGTTTTTTTATGCCCGTACATGGATGCAGGTACTTTTTTTATGTAGAAATTCCTTTTACATCAGGTAAAGCCTGTGGAACATTATAGCCATTCCACTTGTAATTTAAAACTGATAATTGAAGTGCTGTAATTTAGAGTAAAAAAATTAAATCTTACACTTCAAGTGGATTAAGGTTCAATTTTAGTAAGAATATAATTTTTAAGATAAAATTATGTGACATTTCTGCTGTGTAAGATAATATGATCACATATTGATTAGAAAAATCTGACTTGATGCTTGTGCTTAAAGAAGTTTTTATTGACTTAATGCAAGTCTCTAAGAGTCTTTAAGAGAAAGGTGGTGCAGTCTGCAAACAAAGCGGTTAACTTTGAATGTTGTTTCTGGCCTTTTCACTTAGCCTAGAAATAGAATTAGGAATTTCCCCTCTGCTAATGTACAGCTTCAGTAGGAAATCATATATGTAAAAGACTTTCGTTTATACGTTATTATGAAACTTTTTAAAGAACTTTAGAGGGTCTTATAGACACAGAAGAGAGACATATTTTTTATCTATTTGTAAAAAGGGGACAGACAAATGGAGAATGAAAGACGAACAGCATAAATAGAGTCTTGCAGTCTATGTTGTTAAACATAGGAATTAAAGTTGTAGGTAATTGTGGTTTTCTGCATAGTTAGTTTATACTAGGGCATACCACAGATGATTACTGCTCTTCTTAAGCTCGGAAAACTTATGTAGTTTGACATCATCAGTTAAATCTCTCTTCATAATAACGGTTGCTTTCTAAATTATCTGGGCATATTAGGTTATAATGTTATTATGCAGTAACTCAAGTAACAATAATTGAAATATTAATAATTAGAACATTCTTAATTTGATAATTTCAAGTGAATTTCTTGCTCTGGTATGTCTAAGCTTATAAAGAAAAGAATATTGGCTCCATTTTTTTCTGAAACCAAAATTGCTTCCGTTCCTAAATAGACCAGAATAGTGTGAAATATATTGGTAATAATATATTAAAAAGTGTGCAATATTTCTTGTAGTGTTATAGCTTCAACCATGTATTCCATGGCACATCAAACAGCTGAAATGATACTGTGCTAGGATTTTATCCACAGCCTATATCTAGGACTTTTTAAAGAGAAATTACTCATGAGTTAACATATATAGAAGAATCAGTCTTGGCCATGATGGTATCAGTTTTGGATATCTTGATTATTAACAGCAGAATACAATATATTACCCTACAAGCTGTTTCATTGTTTACAATTCACATGCAAATCTGTTTCATAAATTTTGGAAGCCGTGTACCTTCCTGCAGAAGTTATCAGTGATGATTCCTATTCATTTATTAAATGGTGAGAAATGGTGTAACATTTCATTGTTGCACATTTATGAAGGATTTCCCCAATAAGAATGAGGACTATGGACAGCGTATCTTTAGGAGAATATGCTTGTATGATCTCAGTCAGTAGGTTTGTGGGTTGATTGAATTAATTATAATCGTGGTTTAATTGTATTCATTAATATTGTAATTAATAATAATCGTGGGTTAATTGTATTAAAAGATGCATACGGCCCACTCCCTTCTTTAAGATGCTTTCATGGTTCTCTGGAATTTTTCCTCCAATGCCTAATGGCTGCGAAACTGAACTTGTAGTCTTGGAATAGAAAAAATACATAGGATCAGTCCTCTACAAGTCAAAGATCTTCATCGTAAAACATGTCAAATTACTTACACGAGAGAAATTTTATCAAAGATGTATTAGTAACAGAAGTTTCATTCATTAGAAGAGAGCTTATTTAATTACTGTCGTTTACCATTTCTTGTGAGGTGAACCCATGAGTGGTATTTAGAGACCTCATTCCAGAGGTTTCTTGTTTTGCAGAAATGCTGGTATATTTCTGTCAGAGTGTAGCCATCTGGTTTAGAACTTGCACAACCTCACCATCTTTGCTGTAGGTACAGTAATTACAAGTTTTTCCTGGCTGAGTATGTGCCTATTGAATAGTCTATCATAGGGAGTGGTGGGGGTTCAGAGTAAAGTTTCACAGTATAACTTTATTAAGAATGAATGAGATGTATGTTTTTTGCAATCCAGTATTCAGAATGGTTCTGAGCAGTTTCAAGCTGTCACTGTCTTCATGCTTTATCATGCTGATTCACCACTCAGTGCTGTCATTTATTTTATAAAAATGGAAAGCTCTTCAATAAAACATCTTTAAAATACAGAAACGGAAAGAGGTAGGCTCAGAAGGTAACAGTCTCCTCAACTTACTGGAGAAGGCCACTAAAGACAAGTCAAGAGTGCCAACACAAGCCTGAAAGCAGCCTTTAGATGACAGACTTAGGAGAACCCTACTTTGTGTGACTGAATTTGCTCTAGACTACTGAAGGGTGAAATAGTAGATAGTGTCTAAGCCCATCAAAAGGTGTCCTATTGTTCAGCTGCTGACTTCAGTTTTAAATTCTGAGAATGAAGCTTCAGCCTAAATATAAAGTAATGCTCAGAAGTTTTACAATATATCATAGTTCAGAATCCAATTTTTCTTAGTCATCTTAGGAGGAAACAGCCATGGTCACTGTAAAAGTTTCTAAGTTTCAAAGTTTTCAAGTGTGTTTATGATTATAACCATAACTCATTCCTTTAAGGATCATGAAAAGAGACATGATTTTTAGAAATTATTAAGGAACACTCAAAAGCTAAGTATTGGAGTCTAAGTGTATAGACTCTGCAGACTCAGCATCTAAAGAAGCTGCATTCCCTAAGTGGTTTGTTGTAAATTATTCACTCTGCTGTCAGCTATCAATTGTTCCTTAAAGCTGAGAGATTATGCCAACTACTTAGGTATGTCTTCCTTTATCTAATTGCATTTCTTTACCCTTTCTTACAAAGTATTTTCATTCACCTCTCAATCCTACTGGATGGTTGCTCCAGTAGCAAGGACTGTCAATGACTGTGGTTAGTAATTATGCTGATGTGGGCAGACAATCCATCATAGTGGATTTTGCATGTGGCGCCTGATAATTAATCATGGGGACATGGTGCAGAAACTACACAGCAGAGTAGAAATTTGTCTTTTAAAGGCCAGTTCAGGGTTTGAATATAAAGAATAATGAGCCCATAGCTCGTAACTCCTGTTTACCAATCAATCCTCCTATTTTGTCTTTTAAACACTTCTGTAGGATTTGATGAAATCATCCATGGAAGTGATAATAATAGCTCAATAGAAAAAATTGCGCATTTAAAGATTTCACTTTTTATACTCTGGAGTGTTATTTTTTTATGTTTCCATCAAGTACACAGTAAGAGGAGTTAAACACTTGATAAATTAGAAACCGGATATATTAATTTTGGCACCGGGTAAAGAGGGAGAACTCTGTACAGGGTTGGATGGTCTCGCTGCTATACTCCACACCAACATAAAGTAGCCCCCATAAGATCAAGAGAAAATGCCTGAAAATAACATGAATATTTGTGATCTTGCTTTGGCAGTGTATTTGGAGATAACTGGTGTTGTGCCAAGACATCTTCATTCAGGTTCATTGAAAATGTTCTTGCTTCTGAGGATTTGGCATCTTGGCTGTAGTTTATTGTATGAAAACCATTAAAAAGCAGGAAGTGCTTTTCGGTTTGTTCCTTGAACTTGCCTAGTACTGTGTTGTTCCCACAGACATCATAGCCCAGTGTTTCTGTAAGAATGGAATTCCTCAGCCACACTGTGTGTAGTTGAGGAGAACAGATGGTACTTATCTGCAATATTAAAAGTTTATGGAGATCCGGAGCAAAAATTAAAGGGAAAAGCCAGCACTTATTTTTGGCTCTTGACAGTAGCATCTCACAGCCTCTCTTTGAAAGTTTTATTATATTATTATATTATATTTTGATCTATTTACATAAAAACACAACAGCCTCTCAGCAGT
The DNA here is from genome assembly GCA_013397175.1 of Platysteira castanea. NCBI lineage: Eukaryota > Metazoa > Chordata > Aves > Passeriformes > Platysteira > Platysteira castanea. Next base: position 1,021,454 of record VYXC01009762.1, read on the forward strand.
GCTTTTGGACAGAATTCAGTGTGTGCGTATGTACGGTAATTATTAACACAGTACCATTTGCAAGGATTTTCTACTCTGCTTCTTAGACAATTTCTAAACACAGGCATTGCTTGTCAGGTGTTTCATTGAATGTGAACCCCTGTGTTCATTGTTTCATTATTGTTTAAATTTCCTTTTTAAGTGTCAGAGTTCACACAGTGTTTATGGCCCTTTCTGTCTCTGAGTGATAACTGTATTATTCTACTAATTTATTTTTTCATCCTCTCTCTTTTCTGTTCCAGTGACATCTGTCTTAATTTCAGCACATTACACCAGAACATCATTTACTGTTTGGGTTGCTTCTTTACCTTTCTGTTACAACTGTTCTCAAGCTTTTTTACTCAGATTCTGGATGCTTGAAATCCATCTTGGTTATTAACTAGATTTCTGTAATACTGACATATTTTATATTAAATAGTAATTATTTTGATGGATCTATTCAGAGATATTGTTTCCTGATGATGAGAAAATAGTGAATTTTGTCCACTGGACTCAGGATAAAATTTTGCCTCTGAACTTTTGTGCAGCTGCTGCCTGTTGTTAAGCTAGTCACTTTCCTCTCTGTGTTTGTCTCATGGTCTGTAAAGTATGTCAAGGTTAGCCTCATCTTTGACAATTCTAAAAATTAAGTGTTCTTGATTTTGCTATTATTTAGGTATCCTAGGCAGAAATGGTAGAATTTTCTGTGAAAATGATTTAGCATAGAAAAGACCCTAATTAAAGAACTGTCATCAAGAAGATGAAAAATTAGAGAAACGTGCCTGTTTTACCCTTTTACCAGAAAAGTAAGAGTCTATCATATAGCCTGAGAGCTTAATCCAATCAAAAGCACTGCTCAGTCAGCAGGAAGATCTGTGAGACAATACAGGAGCAAACAGGGGAAAGTGAAATCAGGATTTGCTCTGATGAGGAGACACACATCTGGATTTGATCGTTGAAACGAAACTTTTAATATTGAAAACTTCAGTGGTGCATAGAGTTTTGTCATCGTACTTGGTGAGGGTCTGTACATGAAGAAATAGTTCTTTGTAGTAATAAGAGCCGAAATAGGTTCCCTGTCATTTTTTCTCCTCTGTCCTAAGCTTTACAGAAGGAATTCAAGGAAGAAAAAAGATCCTCTCTCCCAGTAGTTTGTTATTCCTTTACTTCTCAGTTGCATTTCACAGCTTCTCAAGAAACCAACAGTTTTTACAGTTTGTGTAGTGCCACTACTGCCTAATCTCTTTCATGTCACCCTGTGTCCTGAACTGCTCACCTTCCTTCACCATTGTGTTATAATGTTAAATTTATTGAATGAGGGTTGGGAGTACAACTCACTGTCTAAGGTCAGCTCATCCTGGAATTATCATATTTTTAGTCTTTTTTCTATTAATTAATAATTTGTCGATATCTAAAGTATGATCATAATCTCCTGAAATTTCTTTTTTTTTTAATTTTACAACAAAAGCATTTTCAGATTTGAGTTTCATAACATTTCAGTTTTCTTCTACAATTAAAAATGCACTGATACCTATTAAAACATTGTCAAAATTGTCAGTGTACTTCCTATAACCATGTCAAATGGCTAACCCAGTCGTCTCAGTTCACTTACTGGCAGCCTTTAAAACAAAACAAAACAAAAAAAACAACAATAAAAGTAAAGCGAGAGTAAGAAAAAAAAAGAAGGGGCAAGGAACAACACCTTATTCGTTTCATTGTTCTCTTCAGTGGGAATTACATCATATGGTTAGATTCATTTCCTGTCCTGACATAAAAATGAGATAAGTAAAAAAGTAGTACCATCATATCTACTGACTTCATTCTTTTTATAAACCATGAAAAATAGTATTAAATTAAATGTGTGATAAAAATTAAAATGCACAAGTAAAAACATCACTGATGAGCATTTAATGATATCACAAGCAGTTATACTCAAAGGACAGCTTTAAAACTTGCAAGACCAAGATGCATTTTAATTAAGGCACAGATATCTGTAAAAAGAAAGGGCTGCAAAGCTGAAATTGTCTGTAAAAGTATTGTGTAAAATGCTGAGATCTTACATGACTTGCAGCTACTATACTGCATGCTTATCCCTTCCTTTTGCATTTCCTTTTGCTTTGCCTGAAGCACCAATCCACCTCTCCATACAGTCAGTCTGTCCGTTGTATCTTTTCACAAACCTACAGCTATCTAAAAAGGGCCTCCTTTTCTCTTGTCTCGTCTCCATCTTGTCTTGTTTCCTAATTTAAGTCATTAGGACCACCGTAAGAAAAATAATAGTGACTCTCAAATATTTAAAAAGATTCTATTAGTCTTACTGGTTTAAAAGACCAAGGAGATGGGTAAGTATCCCAAGATGAAATATAGGACAGGAAATATATTTAGAAGCAGCAGAACTTGGCACAAGTATCAGAGGTTGTCTGGCTTATATCAGTAAGAGTTTTGCAGATTGCTAAGACTTCTCTTAAATTCCAGTGTCTGCGGTTTACATGCTGTTGGGCAAAAACATTAAAATAATTGCCATAGTTTGAGGGGTGCAGATGTCACCCAAGAAGATTGTTTCCTGTCCTGTCATCTGATTGCATGGTGAAGTTACCACTGTGTATTTCAGTACCTGAACAGATGCCAAGAGGTGACTATCACAGCAGCCGTAAAGCAACAGGGTTTAAAATGCATCAGACTGACCTCCATGAAGCTGCATTCATCGAAGTCGGTACACTGTAAACTGGCAAACAGAGTGACACTAATTAAATGCTAAGGTTAAAAATGTAACAGTTGGCATAGCAGGTATCATTAAAATGTAGTACAGATGCCAGTCTCAGTGTTTTGAGACTACCAAACAATAGTTTTGGCTGCACTGTTAGATTTGTAAAGACCCAACAAGTTTCTGTAGCCTTGTGTGTTGTAGGAGTTAAAAATTTGTATGATGACTCTAAGCATAAACATTAGAGATAGAGAATGTGTTAGTAATGCCTCATAATTTTTGACACCTCAAAATTCTACATTTCTCCTAAGTCACTGAAGTGCTGCCTACCAGTGTGCTAAAAGTATTAGCACAGATGAAAGATCCATATAAAATAACCCATAAAACCAAATTCTTGACTGTATTTGCCATGGATAAATATGTTCTTCAGATGCAGCAGAAAGGTCTAATACTCATTGCATCCTCTTGCTTAGTATTTCTCACCCATTATGTCCATAGTGTCAGTTTTTAAAGGTATGCTGTATTATTTACATGTGAGGTTTTTTTCTCCACAGTACCTGCTGTAAATCAGTGCTATGAAACCTGTGACCCACTTAAGTATGGCAGTTCTGTTTCCACTACTTTTTTTATTAAGAGCTGTGTCCATATTTTTTCGAGTGGTTGAAAGAGGTGATGCTAGATTTGTAGATGTGTAAGATGAGGATATGGTTGTAAGTGAGAAGGGCTTTGGAGCTAGACGCTTGTCAGGGGGACAGAAAGGGCCCAGCAAGTTGATGCAGCAATGAGGCATGAAGAAATTGAGTCAGATGTGTCCAGTAAGAGAGGTGGTCAAGTGAACAGCTAGTTTCAAAGGTCTCTGAAGTCTTTAGGCTTTTAGGGGTGGTTTCCAAGCTTCAGTAACATTTTTACTTGGTGGGGAGGTCTAAAAGAGAGCAAACAAAATGCTTTTGAGTTGGATCAAAAGAAAACTGGTTTGAGCAGAATACCTCCTGCGACCACTGCAGGATCCAAAGGTAGAAATACTGTGCGTTTCTGGAAACTGCACTGTGGGAAGGAAAATGAAAAGGAATTTTCTTCATGCTTTGGGTTGAGAAAAGTGGCAGCATATTAGTTGTAGGAAGAACATTGTGATGAATAACTTCTGTAGACAGGGACAGATCTGCACACTTAACTGATTACTGCTTCTTTTCCTAACCCCACAGAGTTTCTAGGACTTGAGCATGACATTTGGTATGTGAAACAGGCTGAGAGTTGGTTAAGAGCCAGCTTCTGATCTCTAAGTCAGTTCCTAAGAATTTAGGAAGACTGAGGTGGAGATCAAGGGTTAGAAAGGGCCCTTTGACCTGGCTCCTGTCTTTATTTCTTCCAAGTAGAATATGCTGCACATAATTTCTGAAGATTTTTAAGTAGCAAAATTCAGTTTAACTCAAGAGAAATTGAGGGGGTTTCTTTTTTCTCATTTTTCCATAAAGGAGTATTGGACAACAACTATTTTACCAACAAACTTGGAAAGGGCATCATGTTTGCAGGATAAAGAAAATTAAGTGCTTCAGGGGAGAAAGAACTGCTCATGTTTTCTACAGCTTGCCCCCATTTGGGGGTGTTTCTGACAGTAGTATTTACACATTGACACCACCATCTGGGGAAGTTAAGGAAGATTGTTGTATTGGTTGTCCTGTAAAAACATGGTTGAAGTGGTAAAGTGTGTCTCTAGAACTTCAGTTTTCACTTAGATGGAAAATACTTTTCTTATAAATATCCAAAAAAAAATAGAGGGCCAAGTATAATTTCAGATGTAGCTCTGTTTCAATTGCTGCTAAAAAGTCTATGAAAGGAAACAAGAAAAAAAAAAAAAAGAAAAGAAAGGAAAAAGAAAGAAAAACAGACACAAACTAATACTTAACTAGATTTCTTCCTGAAAGCCTAAAAATTGTGGAGCAGGGAGTGGTGATGGTGATGTATGTATTCAGTTTTCAAGTTGTATCAAAATTCTAACTATATAGAATCATAAGATTCTTCAGTTTGGAAAGACCTTTAAGGTCATCGAGTCCAACCCTTAACCCAGCACTGCCAAGGCCACCACTGAACCGTGTCCCTGAATGCCACATCTACACATCTTTACCTTCAGGCGTGGTGACTCAAATGCTTCCCTGGGCAGCCTGTTACGATGCTTGACCACCTTTCTGTGAAGAACGTCTTTCTAATATCCACTGTAAACCTCTCCTGGCATAACTGTAGGCCATTTTTTCTTATCCCACCTCTTGTTACTTGGGAGAAGAGACCAACCCCCACATGGCTACAGCCTCCTTTCAGGCAGTTGTAGAGAGCAACAAGGTCTCCCCTCAGCCTTCTTTCCTCCAGAAAACAACTCCAGCTCCCTCAGTTGCTCCTCATAAGACTTGTGCTCCAGACCCTTCACCAGCTCTGTTGCCCTTCTCTGGACACGCTTCAGACCCTCGATGTCCTTCTTGTAGTGGGGAGCCTAAAACTGAACACAGGATTTGAGGTGTGGCCTCAGCAGTGCTGAGTACAGGGGGACAATCCTTTCCCTGGTCCTGCTGGCCACACTATTGCTGATACAGGCTAGGATGCCACTGGCCTCCTTGACCATCTGGGCATGCTGCTAGGCTGGAGTTAAACCACGATAAAAGGTTACTATTTTCCTCCGTTTTCACAGAATGGATTACAGTGGATGTTTGTCCTCTGGGCAGTCAGAGCACAGCATGCTTTGACTCTCTTCTGATAAATACTAATACTGTGCATATCATTTTTTCTGCAGCCGGTAGAGCATGTTAGCCTGTTTGCCATTTTAAATAATGTTTTTAGTGGCAATGTGTATGTTATGACCCAGAAGTTAGTTTAATTACCCTTTGTCCAGCAGGTTCATTTGAAGCTAAAATTATGGCATGATCCAGTACACTTAAACAAACTAAGTGCATACAAATGGCTTTATAATCAAATAATTATTTGAAGACTCTTAAGGACATTGATAAGTGAGATAGGTGCACAGAAAGCACAGGCAAATGCCAGAGAAGAGTCTGTGATCACCACTCCAAATGTTTTTTTAATGAGTTTTCTATTAACTCAAAGTAAACTTGATGATTATTTAGGGAAGCACTTAAGTTTGATACCCCACTATACTGGAGGGCAGTCCACTAAATAAACTGGGCCTGCTGAGCCAGTGGAAGATTGGCAATAAGTTTTCAAGACATCAAAACATTGGTGTAAAGATATGTGACTGCTGTCCTCCATGAAAAGAAACATGCTTTTGTATGCACACGTGTAGTCCCACTTGGAAAGCATTTGGGTACGAAGCCACTACACTGAAGACACTAGACAGAGGGAAATTCCATACTTGGTGTGATCCCAGCCATTAAGTACTGGGATTCTGTTGTCATGTTGGGGATGTTTACTTTCTTGAGCCACTTCCAGTTACAGGCTGACAAGAAAGTGATTGATTTTGTATGGAAGTCAAAAATAACTGAGCTTTGACAAAGTTTCTTCAAAGGATTTAGAACTACAAGAACTTTATTTCTTTTCTGAAACAGAATGAAGTGCAAGTATTTTGTGAACTCACTAATAGTATGTGTCACATATATGCTCATGGTATCTTGCAGGTTCTTACCATTGTCAAATGGGTTTACTGCTTTGTGTTTAAAAAAATCAACTGAGATCAATCTAATTATGCATTACCCCTCAGGCTTAAATAAATATTTGTCAGGATTAAAGAGAAAAGCTGACCTCTGCACAGAGGAAAAAAATTGCCATTCATTTTTAATTATTAAGACAGATTAAAGCAAATTTTGGTCTGCAAGTATTAATATGTTCTTCTGGAAATTGCACAGTACAATTTAATTCATAAATCTGGCAGCTCTTAAGCAGAAAACCTTTTAAATTCTGTAAATAAATAATTGAATTAATGGATAACTGAATTAATTACACTTTCCTGTGAAGAAAATACTACTAAAAAAAGAGGACATTTGGGCAGCTGAATAAGTTCTTGACTCTAACAGCTTTCATGCTTAATTTTGGCACATTTCTGATCATCTGTACATCAGTGCTTTTCCTTAGCTAAAAAATCATTAGCTTCCCTGATCTCCAGCCATGCTGTCAGCAGTAATTCTCTAATGCTTATGAAAGCAAAATGGCATAAAAATAAATAAATAAACAAGATCATTTTGACCTGGATTTCCCTAATCTGATTTACAACACAGCTGCATAAATGCTTGTGCTAGCATGAGAGGAACAAGATCAAGTGGTGGGGTGAAATGGTGGGCATATTGCTTCTTTTGGAGCTACCAGCTTAAAGTGTTTATGAAACAACATCTCTAATGGATCTTAGGGCCCCTGTATACACAAAGAGGAGCTTCAGCCTGTTTTAATCATACATGAGCAGTTCTAGCTGAAAAGAAAAGCTCACCATGACTTCAAAACAAGCAAGATTTTAACTCACCTGAAAAAATATAATTGCTTCAGCTGTTCCCCATCACAACCATACTACTTAAGCTTAAGTATGCTTAGCAGTATACAAACTCTTCACAAGTACTTATCAATTCCCAGATTTGGAAGCTTTTTTTTTTTTTTTTGCTTTTCTAAGAATCAGAAGGTAATTGAGTATTTCTAATTGTTAAGATTCTGCAATCTGTGTGGTCAGGTATTCAATCCATAAAACACTACTTTGACAGAAACAACACTAGCAATCAAGTGTAAGATTTATGTATCTAAGTAAATCTTTCCAGGCTTATTATGTCAGTGATTTTAGAGAATTGCTTCAGATCATTTCTATACAGTCTGACTTGTTCCCTCATCCTTGTTTGAAAATAACACCTTTTCCAGGGTTGATGTCTCTGCCTGCAGGTTGTCTCTTCTGGGGATATAGCAAGGTTCAGTAGTTACTGTGAAGGAGAGTTGGGGTTGGCTTTATGCAACTAATTCTGCAACTGTGTCACTGAATTGACAGCCTGCAATACCATTAAAAACAGTAGTGTAATAATAGTTCATTCACACAGAAAAAAAATAAAACAAGTAAACATATTGTAAATTTCTTGTAAAATATGGAGGATTTAGAAAAGACAAATAATTCAAAAAGGATTTAATTAGATAGGAGTTTAGAAGTTCATTTAAATAGTATTTCTTTATTAAGTCATTGAATTTTCACGTTAAATTTTTCTGTTATTGCACACTTTCTTCTGTTTCTGTCACCTGAATTGAAATGGGGAAGAGGTCTGTCTTGGCTTGTAAAACGTTCCAAGTTTCGGGTGCTGAATCTCTTTTGCCAAGATCCCAGTGTGAAGAGTTGTGTTTTAACTGTCCCACTCCAGTGTGTTAAGGTGTGGCGAGCTGGGTGTTCAGAAGTTTGAGAACAGCTGTTGTTGCAATTCAGAGAGCTGCAGTGTGTTATTCGCGCTGTAGTAGTGGCTAAACTGAGAGGGACTTAGGGAATCTGTCAGACGGGAATCTAGTTCTCCGCGGAAAGTCTCAGCGTGAGCTCAGGTGCTTGCACCTTATCTCGCCCTGAATTCTGCGGCAGATCTGAGCAAAGTCTGACAAGGCATTAGTACTTTGCTTTGCAATATGTACACACTGGCATGGCTTACAAAAGCTCTCTTCAGTATTCTGTATTGCTATGGTGTCAAAATAGGAGTTATAAAGATGCATAATGGGTTGGCTTTGCTTCCAGACTATATTAAGATGCATTGCTTTTCCTATACCATTTTGTACAAAATGTGTGCAGTACTTTCTTTTTATGAGGAGAAAAACTAGTCTCACTTGTCTTACTGTTTTGGAGGGGGAATTTGTGTCTACTTTTGTAGGCAGTTGATGACAAAATGATTACGGTCTCCCTTAATAGAAAAAAGTATTCTATACCCATATCTCATAGCTGAAGAAACTGTAACTAGTCTCATCCTAGGATTTTGAAAGAGAAAGGGAATAAATACAGTTAATGAATGGATCTTCTTACTTTTGTTAATGTGTAAGTACATTCAGAAGATTAAGATTTTATAGGAACATGTGCAGCTAACAGTGTTTTCCATTTGCTAACTCCAAGCTTGATTACGTGTAATCTCAGCTTGCTTACATGTGGAAAAAATGGATTTTTCTCCTATAAATTATGGAATTGATACCACTCTGTATTAAGCAGGGCAGAAAACCCAACATAATTGGGAATAATATCAAAAGATCTATTGGTGTAGGTGTCTGTTTCCATTTATTTTTTTAAAGTGATACCTGAAGTGTGGCAAGAGATGTAGTTCTAAGCTGAATGGTGCCAGACACTTGTATGAATATTACAACTCAGGGATCTAGACGAATAAACTCTTTAAATTTGTAGAAGGGTTCCTTGTACAGCTTTAACCTGAGACAACCAACTATATGAAACAGTTCCACGTATGGTTTAGGAGGTACTCAGGACCAAGACTATTCCTGTTACACAGTTTGAGGTTTTTGTTGTGATGGTTTGAGAGGTGCAAAGAGTTTAGTAGTATCATGGTTGTCACCAGTCATTAGCTGACCTGATGGCAAAATTTGGCAGTATTTCATTAGTATAGATTCAGACCGTGAGCTGTATGTCACACTGAGCCTTGTTTCACAGGCTACCTGGTTTTACCTAGCTGCAGCCTAAGCTGCTGTAGAACACACCAGTGCCATGCTAAACCAACAGATGTCCTCAGGTGCTTGAGGCTCCACCTAAGGCCCTGCTTTCAACTTTGAACTGAAGGCAGAGGTGGATCTGCTCATGACTTTGTCACACCTCGGATGCAGTCCACTGGGGCTACCTTCCTATTTCAGATTTCTGCAGTCATGACAACTCTGGAAATAACCAAAAACCAGGCAGGGAAAATCAGGGAAAAACTCTAACAGGAAGTGTGCTAGCCATAGTGTGTGCATCGGTGGGAGTAATACTAATAATACATAAACTTCCATGGCTCCATCTTGTTCTTTTTCAGTTCTGTCAGTCCATCGCCATGAACTCAAATGCAAATTCATGGCTCAATAATGTTAGAATCGTCACAATTCTGATTGTATGCGTAGCAGTATACAGACATTTTGATATCCAGTTTCAGTTTGCCCTGGAAGTGGAACATTCCTACCATTTTAGACATGGAAAAGGAAATCACTGAGTAAAATTCTGTGAACTGTATTATGTAAAGTGTCTTGTTAAATGTAGGAACTATCTCTTCTTCTCCTAAACCCACTGTTTTACTCCCCTGAATGTGAACTTTTCTGCAGTCCCTTCGCTATGATGTTGGAACATGTAACAGTTAATAATCAAAGCATTCACCTAATATACTAATCAAATAGAATTAAATATAAACCACTTGGGTTTCAAGAGCAGGAATTTAGCAGCAGAGATCACATAATTTATTGAAAGTGACGGAATCTGCCAAAGTACCAAAGCAGAAACCAGCACAAACTATTGTGATGTGCATTAGACAGATATACAAATACACACGTATTATAAATCAATTTTCAAGTCTAGAAAGATTGCTAGTATTTAACAGGATTGCAGCTTTCATTGCAACTGGAAGTCAGCTGAGCTTTTTATAGTAGTTAGAAATACAGATATCTCAGTTCCTTACTATCATATGTCTGGTGTGGTGGTTTGTTCCAGTCAAATACAGGGGTGTGTCTGTTCTCTCAGACTCTCATGTCTAAACCCATAGCCAATCACAGATAGCAGGATTGGAAGGTTCCTCCTGAAACCATCTTATCTATCTCCCACTTCAAGACAGGATGCTTGTGTGCTTGTACCCGCTGAGAGATGTTAGCCCATCTTGCCAGTGTGGTGCTCCCAGAATCACCAAGGCTTGCTTATTCTCTGCTTGCTTCCCATTTCAATATTCCCAATTTCCTATTCAGTACTTCTAGACTGAATCTACTCTGTTAAACACATTCTTTTTTCTCGTATGTGCCACAGGTAAAAAAAGAGAACATTCTCTTCCAATTTTAGTTTCAATTAATATAATAATTCCTCATGTTTTCTAGGCCCCTGATTGCTCTCATTTATGTTTTCTGGAGCCACTCCAGTTGGCAGATATTGATCACAATGAGTAGTGCCCAAGAGTGAGCACAGCATTTTACCTCAGATTGTGTCAATGCTGAAGGCAGCTCATGGGTTTCTTCTCCCTATTTTGAAGACTAACGTTTATGTGCTTATATGCTTATATTTTTTCACCACTATAATGATTGTCTTTTCATAATAATTTAATCTTATTTACTTATATTCAGCATCTGATCTACTATGAATCAGGAAATTGCTTTAAGGAACTACTAGATGAAGGAAAATGTTTCCCATCCAGTCTCCGTACAATTGCTTATTTTGCCCCTGAATGCTGGAGGCTTTTCTTTGTTGAGTGAAATCCCTTTTTCTTCAGATAATCTCTCCAGTTTGCCCAGATAACTTTGAATTCTAATCCCAGTTATATAATGTTTTAGCATTTTTAGGGCCGTGTCATGTAAAACTTACCTGATATGCAATTAAATAAACAGTATGATCTTTTCCAGATCTTAATGGAAAAAAATAGAGCAAATTCAGGACAGATTGTGTCAAATCCACATATGATACCTCTTTCTATTTTAGAAAGTGAATGATTGGCAGTGAAGAAAAAAAAACCAAATTTATACTATGTATAATTTTCAGTGGCTAAAAAAAAAGTATGCAAAGTGAGATGCACATTAGTAAAAGGTGTGTGTTTCAAGTTCAGTTCATTTAACCTCCTTTAACTTAAACAAACTGTTCTGTGTGAATTTGAAAGGTGTGATAGGAATGAATGACAAGTATCTGGCTCTAAAATTCAATATTTGTTAGTTAAATGTTCATATATAGTCTGAGTTTGTCATTTTTCCCTGATAGGAAAATTTCATTTTTTAAATTTTTCATTGCAGTTCCTTTCTGAGGCCTGATTTTAGACCATAGAAATCGTATATTGAAAACTGAGAGGAAATAAGGAGGTAGTGGGAATTCTTTCTGGTCTCTAGAATCAGGAACTGTGTACAGACCACGAAGTCATCTGAAAACTTTGAAGCTACACAAAGGAGCTTGGATAGGATAAAGGTGCTTTTTTATTAACCAGTCTAGTGAAAGTCTAATTTCCCCTGCTAATCATTTTTTTAGTATGTTCCAGTATTATCCTGGAGTCAATTTTGGTCAAAGGAAGAGCTTGTGAATTTCTCATATTGAAAACAAGCAAATGATACCAGGGAGAACCAAGGTTTAATAAAAGGTGCAGATTTTAACATGATGAAAGCTAAAGAACTCCTAAGGTATTTGTTCTTTTAGCCCAAGACTCCATGACCACTGAAGATGATTATGTGCTGTGCTACCTGTTCAATCTGAGACAGGAACAGAGCAGCTTAATCATTCTGAACTCTTCTGTCTGTGGTTCCTCCTGCAGACTGGACAAACTGCTTGAGAGAGTGGGGAGGCTTTTTCCCTTGGCTAGCAGCTACCAGAGACCGAAGAATGTCATATTTCCTTTATATCCTTAGGCTGTGAGGAAGAATCTGAGGACAACAAATTCTGTCACATATTCACAAGCTCAAAAATAAAGAAATCCCTGGTGTTCTCTGTAAAGACAGCAACTGTATATTTTTATACCCATAAACAGAGCTGTGAGTATCCTCACCAGTCGCTTTATCTGATTGCTGTGTTTAGCATATACCTAAAAAAAAAGAAAAAGCCATGAGGATCTGACATTAAAAGTAGTTAAAATGCCTTTTGATATTTATATCTAGAGATAAATATGAAATGGCACTGTCAGTCATGGAATATCTTGCTGCTGTTTTCCCTGCATCGCATACCTGCATTCAGTCAGTTGTGGAGAGATTCCATTTAAATTCAGTGGAAGGATGTGGAAGCAGGTGTGCCAGAGGAAGCCTGCACAACTTCCCCAGATGCAGAGGAGCCACTGAGGACTTGTGTTCGGCAGGTGGTAAAACTTGTGTTTTACCTAGAGGCTCATGGGGATTACAGAAGATGACTGTTCTGATCTGCAAATTAGTTTTCTAATGCAAAAACTTGCCCAAGGAAAGGTCTTCTAAAGCTGGGAAGAATCAGGAGATTGCAGACCACCGGGTTTGTTCTGTCCCACTGAGCTCATGGAAAGGGCATATAGCAGCTCCTGGATCACCACTTGCTGCCCGGGGTGGCGGCTGAGGGATAAACTGGAAGAAACGGGAGCTGTTTTTTCTCTGCTGACTTAAAAAGAATTGGTTTTTGCTTTCAGTCAGATCAAATTACAGTAGTTGTGAAATTTCTTGTGCAGCCTTCTGGGAAGATAAGCAGCTTTAAATCTTAAACCTGTAAACCTTACAGATTTCTTTTGGGCTGACCAAGCACAAAGCAAATCACTCATGCAGGAGAAGTTGTTGATACCTATACAGACATGACTTATGATGTATTCTTGTCTAATATGGTTTTTTGAAGAAAATGTCTTCATTTAGCCATCTATTCCAACGCTTTATGTGAGAATGTTTTTGCTGCAGTCTAATGTTAATCTACCTGGCTGCAAGCAGTTAGGCCCATTTTGTTCTACCTTGTCTGCCATGAATTTGAGATTGTCTATTCCTTTACAAACAGCTGCTTATTTACCTGGAGACTTGTCACTTCCTTCAGTGCAGATGTCTAAGGCAGCTCATGACCTCTTCAAACAATCTCCACATATCTGAAACTTTGCCAAATTCTGGAAGGACTTCTAGCTCAGCTCTGTGAGTGACCAGTGAACAACTTCTCATATGTTTTGTTCACTCTTGCAAGTGCTTCACTTTCCCCTCACACTACCATAATGTACCTATGAGAGATAAAGCCTTCCATTTGAATAGCCCTTGCATCACTTCTTTTATGAACTACTGAACTATAAAAGGACTTGCACATATTAGGTGCTGAATCTCAATCTTTTCCAAGTGCAAGCACACTCTTCTGTTCCAGGCCAACATCTGTTAGGAAGATGATTTTCAACTTTAGCATCTGTGGATTTATCATCCTTTTCCAGAAAGAATTCATCTGGGAAAATACGGTGTGAAACATTAAATTTTAAGGAAAATATAATATTTCAAAATATCACCAAAGAAAAATTTCCTGCATTACTATAATGCCTTCCCAGCCAGAGGTATAGCTCACTTCTTTTCTGATATATGAGGTTTTACAAGATCTCTCCTCATTTTCATCCAACGGTGTTAAAGTTCTGAATGATAAATCCAGCTTATTGGAGTACTGAAGGCCTTTGGGCATTCAATTTCACTGAAGATTCCTTGCCTGTGTTTGAACCTCTCCTTGAGATGTAAATGATCAGAAAGAGCTAAAAGCAAGTGTGCTACTTTACGAGCAGTAATGGCAATTTCATAGTTTTATTTGAGCACAAATCAGAACAAGTAAGTGTTTCCTTTGTGTTCTATGGAAATAGAAATGGCTTCCCCTTAATATTGCACTGTCATTAAGTCTCTGTGTATTTTTGCAAAGTAGCACAAGCAGAGGCATGAACCTTCAGTTCACTGAAACAACAGAGAAAAGTCTTTAGCAAGAAATTGTTACAAAGAGTTGAAGAATCTTTAGAGGTGATAGAACTAGCTGGGGCAGAGTTGACAGCAGTCTGGGAGTCTCTGACTTTGTCCTCAAACAATCACAACTTGCAAGCTGAAGATAATACCAAAAAAAAAAAAAAAAGACATGGGGAGAGAACTGATTGGAAAAAATCCTGTATTCCACACAGTGCTGCATGCATCATTCCTTTAGCAAGCAAGTCTCTAAGAGACTTCTGTGGGTGAGACTTTTTTAAAACTTGCCAGACTACTTTGAACTGAGTTTTCGCTTTGATTTGAGGAATAATTTCACTTTGATTTGTGCTGTAATATGCATTAGAGGAAAGTGAGCTGTATTAAAAATTGAGATTAAACTTGTAATGTTTACCAGCAAAATGAACAAAATTCAAAATGCAGCCAATCACTGTTTGTTGCAGTTAATCTATCTACATGATACATATGGGAAAAGTTAATTCCAGAGTCTTGGTGGCACTTTCAAGATGTGATGGCATTTGAAATGCAGTTCAGAGATTCGCTTTAATTTGAAATGTTTTTAAGGGTTGGGGGGTTTTTTTGGGGGGGTGGATAATTTTGGGTAAAAGCTGTGATTTTAAGCTGAGTTTTAGCAGCCAGTTTCTACTTCACTGCCACTATTTAAAACAAATTCTGCTTTGAAAACAGAGAACACTTGGAAGCAAGTCCAAGACACACAGGTGGTGGCAGAAGTAAAACCAAGTCTTCTTCAGTACTGAGATAGTGTGCTATGTTACTAATTCTGATGTTTTTCAATAACACTGCAAACCTGAATTCCCATTATGAATCACCTGACATGCCGCTTTTGTCCCCATGCCCACCTACCACCCACTAGTACAGTTTGTGAGTTAAGTGTATTTTCTTGGTTCAGTTCTGTTGTAAGAATTGCCTACATAAGAATGACAGCTTCAACTGATTATGGCTTTGGGAGCTTTTTCGTGATTTCTGTCTTCAGTCACTATGATACTGTTTGTTTTGCTCTTGACTTTACTGACATATTTTTGTTTATGAAGAGCATATCTTTTGAAATGAGATCAATAATCAGTCAGTCAGCTTGAGAAGCTGTGTGTTTACCTGATGTCTGTTTACTCCTGTATGGAGCAGGAACATTACATACCTCCTTATACAGACCGGGATGATTCTAAGGATGAGGTATCGGGTTTGCTGTAGATGAAATGTATACTGTGAAACAAGCTGAAATTAAAAAAAAAAAAAAAAAAAAAAAAAAAAAAAAAAAAAATAAAAAAAAAAAAAAGAGAGAGATGGGGCAGAGAACTGTCTGCAGTTCAGCAAAGACAAATACAGGGCCCTGCACCTGGGGAGGAGTAGTCCCAGGCACTAGCTCAGGCTAGGGGCTGAGCTGCTGGAAAGCAACTTCTGGAGAAGGACCTGGGGGTCCTGGTGGACACCAAGCTGTCCATGAGCCAGTGGAGTGACCTTGTGGCCAAGAGGCCAATGGTGACCCTGGAGTACATTAGGGAAGAACATTCCAGCAGGTCAAGGGAGGTGATCCTGCACCTCTCCTTAGCCTGATGAGGCCGCACGTGGAATGCTGTGTCCAGTTCTGGGCTCCTCAGGACAAGAGAGACATGTAGCTCCTGGAGAGGGTCTAGTGGAGGATGAAGGTGATTAAGACACTCAAGCATCTCTCTTAGTAGGAAAGGCTGAGGGACCTGGGCCTGTTCAGACTTGAGAAAAGGCAACTGAGAGAAGACCTCGTCAGTGTCTGTCAGTATCTGAACGGAGGATGTCAGAGGATGGAGCCAGGCTCTTCTCTATGGTGCCAAGCAATAGGACAAGAGGCAATGGGCAGAAGCTGATGCACACAAAGTTCCACCGGAACAAAAGCAAGAACTTCTTTACTGTGCAGGTGACTGAGCACTGGAACAGATTGTCCAGAGAGGCTGTGAAGTCTCCATCACTGGAGATATTCCAGAACTGTCTGGACACAATCTTGTGCCACGTGCTCTGGGATGACCTTGCTTGAGCAGGGAGGTTGGATCAGATGACCCTCAGTGGTCCCTTCCATCCTTCCCCATGCTGTGATTCTCTGGTTCTGTAATGGCTAAGGTGCAGCTTGTTCCTTGCCACTGGCCACTGTTGCTGTCTTGCTTCTGAGATGCAATAATTAGCATTCATGCATTGTATTGTACCATTTGGTCAAAGGAAGACCTTGTGAATTTCTCATATTGAAAACAAGCAAATGATACCAGGGAGAAAAAAGATTTAATAACAGGTGCAGATTTTAACATGATGAAAGCCAAAGAACTCTTAATGTATGTGTTCATTTAGCCCAAGACTCCATGACCACTGAAGATGATTATGTGCTGTGCTAACTCATCAATGTCCTTTATATTCCACCAAAGTGATATTTTTGCATTAGAGACATTAAATCTCTGTAGCTGAGCTTGAATATCTGCTTATTACTTAGTTTTAATAGCACTGTGCTGTACTCTGAAGAGAGGGTTCTATTCTTCTTGGAGTTATGAGAAGCTTTACCACAGATTATTTTTTCATTGCAGGCATTCAGACCCTATGGGTCTGAGCTTTTGTGTTCATGGGGAGTGTACAAAATTGAAAACATCAAATTCAAAGTTTTCAGCTTTCAGGTATTTATCATCTTTGTAGAAATCATATCAATTCATTAATGCATTTCAATACATTTATTTTAAAGATTCTACATAAGAGTTATGAGCTAAAGCAGGTGACTTTCTCATGGATTTAGATTTCTTTGCATATACTTCATAGGGTCACAATGTCTGTGCTATTAGTTTTTGTAGGAATTTGCACAGCCAGCTCCTTTAATAGGCTTTGTGTCCATATGTTGTGCAGGAGGAATCAGGAAGATGTCCAGAAAATGTGTTTGACAGTACTATATAACTATCATTTTCTTATTTCTTTTTGTTCTGTATTGCTGGTCTTGCATCAGTGGCACAAAGTACTTGTTTTTAAAATGGTCTATCTAGATGAAAAGGATGAACCAAAATTAATGGCTAGCAAAATAAAATGTTCTGTTAAGCCTGAGCTGTCTCAGTACTTCCTGTTTTCTTTATACAGAGATCCTCAGCTGCTGCCACTTGGTAGCTTCCACAGTGTTCCTTTTGCATCTCAAAGTTTTGTTAAAAGCACAGACTTCATTGTTACAGAAAAGTCAGATTTTTGCTGAATAGGAAGCAGTAAAACAGGGGGAAAGGGCTACCAGAAACATTATCCAAGCTAGCTATTTGTTTGTTTACAACTCAAAGTGTTGAAAACACCATGAAAAACTTTTAATTACTGGTGTGAAACCTGGACTTAATGGACCAGTGAGGGCAAATGGCTACTCGAATAATCACTTTTCTGTATTGCGCTCTTATTCCTTGTCACAGTGTAGTCTAATCAGTGCCATGTAAAATAATTCAGAAAAAAATGTCGTTGTAATCTAGAACAGAATGGTAAAACTGCTTTCTTGTGTGTGGTCACATAACTGATGATTTCATCTATTCACTAGCTGTGAAAAGCCAAGGCAGCTATGAATGATTGAACAGTATTTATTGTATTGCAATTCAGCAGAATTGCTTCTCGAAACAAAGCCAGCCCAGCAAATAAGTTGGTAGAGATTCTTTGGCTCATATCTGCAGAATGCATTAATAAATAATATACTGGCAGGGGGGAGCATAAACCAGGATGAAAACGTAAGGTATTCCATAGTGTAGGAAATAACCTCTCCAGGGGTGAGTATGATAATTTTTAAACATGCTATGTGACTGAATTATCCCTCCTGAGGGTAAAGCCCTTTAAGATAGATGGAGACACAAAGACTCTGTCAGCATCATTTTTAGATACTTGGAGAGTGCTTCCTCTGTCCCTGTTGAGGCATTTAATGACTGCAGTGTTTATGTGTGTGCATGTCTGCACAGTCAGGGATTGCTGCTGTTAAGTGGCATTCCAAAGAATCAGCATACAGCCCTCTGCTTCTGGTAGGAAAATTCTATTTAAGGGGTTTATGTAACATCCCTTCATCATCCTGGGCAGGCTACAGGTGCCTGTTTGCATGCCTGTGGCAAGAATTGCTCAGATCTGTCTCCTGGAATTACATGCTTCCTTGCAGAAAATAGGAAAGGCCAAGACCATTCTTTTAAAGTATGGTAAATGTTGGGGAAAAAATGATGCCGTTATACTTGCCAGAGGAAGGGAAATTTAGTGAGTTATCAGTATGTACCATAGTTTCCCTATGGAAGTGGAAGGTTTTATGCCACAGACTGGTTGCATATTTTATCCAATGGGTATTTTATTATGCAATATTGGCAGCAGGGTGTGAAATAGAGACCCTTTACCAGGCAGTGCGGATCTTTGCCATATAGCTGGATATAGCGTGTGCAAGCTCACACACATGCACACAGATATGCACGGTGCTGGGAGCCTTGAAAAATGTGTTACTGGCTACTTAGGTGCTGCAGATATTTAGGTGGATTCC
This sequence comes from Platysteira castanea, assembly GCA_013397175.1. Classification (NCBI taxonomy): domain Eukaryota; kingdom Metazoa; phylum Chordata; class Aves; order Passeriformes; genus Platysteira; species Platysteira castanea. The sequence goes on from VYXC01009762.1 coordinate 1,040,182, forward strand.
AAGGACTGCAGTCCTAGACAGACACACATACTTTACAAAGGAGTTTTTGTGGGTCCCTTCGTAATATTCATTTTTATACGTCAAGACTGAAGATATTTTTGCGCATTGCTTGTCTAAAAGTGATATTGGCTTGTTCAATTAACTATGTATATGTTGTTCACAGAAATATTTGGGAAGAGCATGTATTCAGTATTCTTTAGTCTGACAGCAATGGATATATCTTTTTAATCCTACCATCCAGTTTATCATTCTCAAGCAATATTGTGGCCCATGCTATCAAGATTAATTTTTTCTTCCATAAGTACTTTTAAAGAACTATTTCTATGCAGTTAAATCATTCTAAAATTCAAATCACTATCATAAAAGCAATGAATTAAAAGACTTGCAATTTTTTTCAAAAACACTGGTCTCACAGCATCAAAATGGATATAAGCCAATGTTTCTCCCTTTGAAAGGCCTCTTGGCATAAGTCTGGTGAATTTCTTGAACACTTTATAAATATAACTTACGGCCAAGTGTGGTTTACAGCTTTGAAAGCTAGCTGAAGTAGATTTGTTGGACTGAGGTGTTAGGTACGACATTTGTTTAGAGCCAAAACGTTGCTGTCTATGGTTTTCAACAGTTTATATTTTTATTTATGGGAAGGAGACTTCGTGATATGCAAGGTGTTAGTCTGAAGCTTGTACTGATAAAGACCATCTCACTGCTGTTTATGAGGTTAGGAGCACTGAACACCAGATCTTTTCCAGCACCCAGAGGACAGCTGGACTTTTTGAGGTTTTGTTTCCTTTTTGAAATCCTGATTCTTTGCTCTTAGGTTCATAAATCAAGTATCTCCTAATTATCAGCAGCTGAATTCTTGACAGGGAACTGCAGCCTTATCTTTACTTCTGTGTTGGGCATCTCCCTCAGGAGACATCACAAGGAGGGTTTGATATTTCCTGTCTTCCCGGCAAGACAACAATTGTTTCCCTAGTGTAACTCAAAATTACACTAAGTCTCTCCCTAGCATTTTTGCAATGTCAGCACAGGAAAGTTTAGAAGATCTCTATCTTAACTCCCACTAGTTATTTCAGTTCAAATTATGATGAGCTATGTTGGTGAAGTTTGCCTTACTAAAAAAGACCAAATAATTTCACAGAAAATTAGTAAAATCTGCTTGCTATTTCCTTAGCCAGCAAAAAATATTACCAGGTGTAAACTGCTGTCAGACTGCTTCTCCCACCACACCAGCCCCTTGTTCTCACACCACTGATGGTATCAGTCACCAGAGGAACCCACAGTTGACTCTGCTGCCTCTGTCACAGCTTGTGTCACCTGCCCACTCACCACTGGAAATGTACACCAGCCAGAGTAGCGCTGGCTTTGGCTCTCCACTGCAGGACCCACATGCCACGAACTGTGTTTTAGTGACTGAGCTCAATCTTACCTGGTGCTTCCCTAATTCTAAAAAGCCCAATCCAAACTAACGTACAAAGAACCTCTCCATTTCTCCTCAACCATCTTCAAATAAACACACACAAACAGATCTGTGGCATACATCCCATCAATCTGTACTAAAGACACTTGTCCTCAGCTTTCTGCCCTGCAAGTCCTTCATTCCCTCACCTATCAAATCCTTGCTTTGCATCTTTTTTCTGCTTCTTTTCCTGACTGTGTTTCTGTCAGACTCAAAATAAGCCTATCGCCCCAGCTGTCACTAGCCCCTGCGCTCTCAAACCCTAGCAGTGCTTTCTCATTGCTGCTCCTAAGGATGCTGGTAAGAGCACGTGTTCTCTCCTTGACGCCTTAGATAAATCTCTTGCAGAACATATAGTGAGTCTGAAAAATATCCATAGCGATGGGGTATCAGAAAGTTTCCCTAGGGCCTCTACTGCCTTGAGTTCACTCCTCTGTCATAGACCAAAATCCCACTCCTGGCGAGCACTGAGCATCTTCTTGTGCTGAAAGGCAAAGTGCCAGAGAGAGACCACAGTGTGCCAGTAATGTAGTAGGCTGACATCTCCTCTTTAGGCAGTTAAGCAGCTGAGGCCCATGCTCACCCAAAAACACTTAAACTGATTATAATGCTTAAAGAGCAGAGGAGTTCTGATGCTTCTGAACTCCACAGTGGTTTGAGGTGTATGCTTGAGGCACTTGGATTTCAGCAGGCCAGATACATCCAGTGTGAACCAAAAGCTGTACAGCAATTGTGGTCATAGCATTAAGTCCACACAAGCACAATTCTGTTGTGCAGAAATGGTGTCTGTTTTGGAGCTGGATAGTGTAAGGTCTCTGTGCAAAGTGGGCTGAGCAAATGCACACCAAGTCTCCCACGTAGACACATAAACCTTCTGAGTGAATCTCAGTTTAAAAATGATGCCACTGTATTTTTAGGCTTTTCAGGTTAACTTCCAGTAGCTGGTCTTGAAGTCTGTCCACTAGAATGAGGATGAACCAGGCTCTCTCCTGTCAATTCTCAGTTCATTATTTATCTTAGTTTTGCCCTTGAGTTTTTTGGATGAGCAATGAGGTCTTGACCACTCAGCAGAAGGGGATATGATCTCATTTATACTGCTGTATTTTCTGGCTTAGATTCAAAGTTATTAGATGGCAGGACTTCGGGCACTGTGGTTGATCTAGCTTTATGTTGGAGTACAGTGTATGAAAATCTGATCTGTTTTATTTAAGAGTCATAAAATTATGGGCATTAGCCTTAGTAACTTCGGGAATATTTGAGTTTGTGTGATTTTTTGATAGAAATTTCTGTACTCTCAATTATACATAACAGTTTTCCCTTTCTCCTCTGTACCTCTCCATTGAGTAATGTGCTGTAAAATATTTCTTAAGCTGCTTGAGAAAACCAGTTTTTAATCTTGAGAAGCAATTCCTCTGGAGTTTAAGAAGAAAATTCAGCACTGAGTTACATGAATATAAATCTAGGTTAACTTTACTATTTTCTGTTACCTGCATTGTAATGATATAACCACAGGCAAAAATGTTTCTGAAACATTTTTGAAAGTCAATTTTAACCTCTCTCAGAACACTATTTTATACACGGTTGTTGGCACATAATTCATTAATCATGTTATACAATACTCTGATAGGGACATCACAGATTTTCCCTCACTTGCACGCTATTTTCTTCCCCAATATTAAAACATATACGTGATTTATGCTGGAAAACATATTGAGAAATGCTACATGCCACGGATGGGTGGACATGTTGAAAAGGCACTTTACCTCATTTCTCCCTTTCATCCTACCTCAGAAACCAGGACATATTTAAAGCTGCCCTGGTGAGCTTTCCTACAACCTTCACACTTTTTCCGCATTGCTTAATTGTGTTTAATAACCATGAATGCTATGCAGTGTCATAAAGGCTGAACACCGTTGGCTCAGCCAGAACCCAGAATACATTTAACAACATATTGAGAATGAAGTCATATCAATCCAAATGTTTAGCAGCTATGCATATTAAATGCCTGTTAGTAGAATCATCAAAATCAATACTTCATTTGTGTCTCAGGATGTGACTGCACTGGAACTTCATTCATTCCTTGTCTAATTATCCCTAATCTGCTGCTCCACATGCTCAGCAAGTGAAGCAATTGAGATAATAAAGTTGTATTAAGGCGACCCTGGCAATAATGCAAGTGTTTTGGATAATAGAAGAATTTATTCATTTTGTTGCTTAGTAACAAAAATACTGCAAGTAGGCTGTGTGAAAAAAAAATGGAATTTTTAGCCAGGTATTCATATTTATAGCTCATGATTAATGTTGCTGCTCAGTTTTGACAAGACACCGTGTTTAGGTTTTGAATCTGCCGTAAATAAGAAATGAAAAGCCACTTGGCTTGAAACAGTATTTTTGTATTTCTTCATTAAGATCCCAAAGTAAGTGGCAAATAGGATTTTGTTAAGGACTAAAATTATTTTAAATTTTATGTATATGTTTTTTTCTTCCCTGTAGGGAACCCTAAGTACAGTTTTAAAATCTTCTGCTGGTATTTTCTTAGGCTAGGCAGGAGACCGTCTAATTGGTGTGAATTCTGGCAAGAGAGGTCTGTAGAGCATGATAGAGCAAGTGCATATGTGTAACCTTCTGTACCAGGAGAACATCCATGAACTATGAGACCACCTTTATTTGTCCTTGGGTCCCTCATGCTATGTACAGAGTAGGAACAGGAGTTTGTAACTTTGTACAAATGGATTCTTCTACTTCTTTGTTGTTATGATGGGAGAGGTTTTTTAATCTGGGCCCAGTGAGCAGCTCGGAAATGTACTGTTGGACCTCAGCAGCAGTTTTGTTGAGAAGAGCCCAGCACAGTGCTTCAGCAAAAGAGTAGAGCAGGCAGTACTAATTTCCACAGAATAAAACAATTACATACATAATAAGCATAATATTTTTTTAGAATACTAGTAGCCTAATATGCATATGAGCTTCTGTGTGTATTTTTTTTACAGCCTTGGCCTCACGAGGCAAAATCAATTTCTGAATTGTAATCCTGACTTCTGTACTTAGTGGGATGGCCAAGGGTACCATAGAGCATATATCCCCTTGACCTATAAGAATTACTGCAGGGTATGTTTGTGTAAAAAATCTGAAATGTGAATAAGGAGGTAGAAATCTTTGTCTTGAGTTGTAGGAGGTTTGCTGTTGATTTCAGTAAAATTACTTTAGCTGAGATTTGAGAGTTTCGGACCATTTCCCACACTTAACATTATGAAAAGCTTGTGATGGATGTTATTTGTGAGTTTTTTCCTTATGAATGACTGGGCTGGAAGTCCTTTTCAGCATGTGCTGCTTGGGGTGGTCCTATGAAGGGCCAGAAGTATGACTAAATCATTTGCCATGGCTACTCATCCCAAAGTAGCTTAGTGTAACATATTTTCTAGTTGTTTCATGCGGTAGCCATAGAATTACAGAATCATCAAAGTTGGAAGAGCTCTTCAAGATCATTGAGTCCAACCACCAACCCAGCACCACCACAATCACCCCTAAACCATATCCTCAAATGCCAGACACCTCTTGAACACCTCCAGTGACTCCATCTCCCTGAGCAGTTTATTCCAAAACCAAACCACTGTTTCAGTGAACATTTTTTTTCTAATATCTAATCTGAACCTCCCGTGGTGCAACTTAAGGCCATTTTCTCTTGTCCTTTCTCTTGAGACATGGCAGAAGAGACCAAACCTCACCACCTCATTACAACCTCCTTTCAGCAGAGATCAGCGGGGACCTCCCTGAGCCTTCTCTAGATTAAACAACCCCAGCTCCCTCAATCGCTCCTCATAGGGCTTGTGCTCCAGACCCTTCACCAGCTCTGTCGCCTTTCTCTGGACATGCTACAGCACCTCAATGTCCTTTTTGAATGAAGGGGTCCAAAACTGAATACCAGGTTTGAAGTGCAGCCTCACTAGAGCAAGTATGATGGGACAATCACTGCCCTGGTCCTGTTGGCCACGTGATTCTTGATACAGACCAGGATGCCATTGGCCATCTTGGGCACATGCTGGCTCATGTCCAGTTGGCTGTCAGCCAGCACCCCAAGTCCCTCACTGCTGAGCAGATCTCAAGCCACCCTTCTCCCAGCCTGTAGCACTGCCCTGGGTTGTTGTGACCCAAGGGCAGGACTCAGCACCTGGCCTTATTGAACCTCACGCTGTTGTCCTCAGCCCATCAACCCGGTCTGTACAGACCTCTCTGTAGGGCATTTCTGCCCTCCAGCAGATCCACAGGTTGATAATAACTTATTCCACTTATTATAGTATCTGGTAATGGTGGCATTACTACTCTTAATCGCAGAATTATGACTGCCAGAAAACACGATAATCTAACCCCCAGGTATTCTAATAATATGTGCTTCTAATGAACGGTCGGTGTTTTGGGAGCCGCATTCTCTCTTTCTAAATGCTATTGACTAATAAAGCATGAGCTGAATTATGCTAGAAATCTGAATGTCAGTTTTGTGGGGGGGTTATGAACAGTTCACTTCTGAATTGTAGTTATTTGTGATACTATTTTAAACAATATTATTTATTTCCATTTTATTTCTAATAATCATTGAATAATTATTCGTAGTACAAAAATTCAGTAGGAAACAAAGCAAACTTTAGATTATTGTCTTTCAAGACACTCTGAGTTAGTTATGACAGCAAAGTGTATGTAGTATTGATCTTGAATGTTAACTGTCTTTCTGTAAAAGGCAAAACATTTCAAAGCTGCTGAGTTCCTTCAGCATTTCTGGGAAGCCCAGATTGTTAGTGCCCACAGTAGAAACTCTGAAATGTTTACTCTTTCCTAAAGGTCAGTCAAAAATAATTATTATAGAGAAACTAGTGCTACTGAAGCAAAGAAAAGGTATTTATTTTTGTAGAATAGGCATTTTCAGCATTATTCCAGGGCTTCCTGCCTTGCCAAGAGTTCAGTTGTGATTGAATTTTCATGATATTGCAGTTTTAGGAAAAAAATCCTTAATTATGAAACATTATGGTTGTTGGATTAAATTGTTGAAACTTCATGTTTTCTAGAGAGGTCCGTTGCTGGAAGACTAAAACTCAAAGTTTCACACATGGGTAAATCTTAAGCATTCAAAGGGAATCCCAAAAGCCACCTTCTTATTTGATTTTCAAATCAATTTGCATTTTAAGTACATTTGATAACATCCAATTACTATAAGCTTTGAGGCAAACTTGTCTTTCTCCTCTCTCTCTCTCTTTTTTTTTTTTTTTTGTAATTACACTATTTCCTTGTATTTTGTGTTGGTTCTTTAAAATACGCTGTGAGGGTAGGATTTAAGCAGTGATTTCAGTAGTTTGTCACGTGTAACCCTACGCATCAGACATGGTTTGTATAGCAAGATGCTGAATTTCTTTTATTTACAGTTAGTTGGGAGGTGGAATAACTGTGGAGTTCTGTTGTAATGACAAGTGCAGAGAAAGCTAAGATGTGCTTCCTCAAAGGTGTGGGAGAAGGGGCATTGATATTTGTGTAACTACGAGAGGATAGCTCCTTTTGGGGAGCTGGCTGTATTGAGTAATGATTGTGTTCTTCGTGTTCATTGTGTGGTTTATGACCATCCTGGAAACAAATTTGCATGGTACTTATTTTGTCTGTAAAATATTGCCAACCCAATATCTAGAGAAGCTACTCATAAACTTGGATCACCAGCCCGTCTGTTCAAAGACTGGTTTTCTTCTGCATATTTCTGTTTCTATTTATTTTAACTTACTCAAGGATGGAACTTACCTTGCTAACATTGGTAGCAAAAGATCTTTTAATATAATAGGTCCATATTCAATCCTTGAAATTTTCGTGTGCTGCTTAAATTATTCACAGCAGTATTCATGCAAAGTCTTTCACATCTATAAATGTTTGAGCTATTGTGATTTAGCAAGCACTGAATTTCTCTTCATTATTTTTCTATTTTTTCAAAGTGTAAGGAAAGGATTACATTGTTTAAATACAAGAATCATGAGTTATCTTTTACAGGTCAGTTCAGGACTATTACCTAATAAATTTAAAATACAATGTTTTGATATCTTTGAAACCTAGGAGGCTTTTTTTGCAAGTATGTGTTGCTAAAATGCCTTGGACGTATATCACTTCAAGTTACAGACTGCTAACTTGAATTCATCCCACTCACTTCCTTAAAGTGAGATTATTTCTTTTTAATATTTTATTTATGTAATATCTTCTGTTAGTCCTGATGACCTAATTGAAAAAAAAGCTGTATTCATTATACCACCTACTTTAATGAAAGATTTGATCTGTATGCAAACCTCTGTTTCCCCTGTACTCTTAGACTGCCACAGGTGCATAACATTGATATTAAGAATTCTCATGTAAACATAATTTTCCTAAAGCATCAGAGACTCTCTTGCCATGAGTGGCATTAGGCAACTAAATTGCCTGTGTACTATTTTAAAGTATTTATATGAAGAGAGTGAAAAGAAAGGAAACTACCAGCAACAACAGCTTTAACCATTTTCTTCCTCTTTCTTGTTTTTGAGTGTTCTCTCATATTTTCAGACTCCTTCCTTAGCATAAAATCATGGTAAGCACTTGGTGAAATCTGCTCTCATCTTCTCAGTTTTCTCATAAATTAGAAATTAAACTGGATCTCTGTTCCTTTGGGATAGCATTAATAGTTCCTGACATTGTGTATGCTACATATTTTAAATTACCTATTCTTGTATCAATATACTGAAAGAGCTTCTCAGAATTGATTTCTCATTACATTCGATCAATATATGACTCAAGTGCCCATCAACCTGTTCTCTAATCACTCACCTGAGCACTAGACTATGGAATAATTCTGCTAACTTGAGTAAGAATGTTTAAGAAATATCTCTGAAAGCTTAACGTTGGGTTTGATTTTTGTTTGTTTTCTTAGTCTTATCACTGACTGTAAGCTTGTAAAAAGCGTTTTAACTTTAAACAATAAAGTCCTATTTAACAGAGACTATCCAGATTACTTAAAGCAAAGGCTGAACATAAATATCTGCAGCATTAAAACTCTTCATGGGTGTCTCCATATAGATGAGCCTGCACGATCACACCAGATTTTTGAAGTATTTTGGTAATGGACAATGTTCCATATACTCTGTCTTTCTTGAAAGCAAACATTCTGTTCATTGCTCTTAAGTGATTGTTAGGTGTAGTTGGACATAAATTGCAATGTTCTGGTATACAAATGAGAGTGTAGATAATTGTGTGAGATCTACAGTACAGAGTTTGCACTCTGTAATCTATATGATTATAGATTATGGAAACTCTACCTATATGATTATAAGTGTAAAGTGTAAAAGCTTAAATTAGCAAGAGAAAACCACCAAACTTTCTGTGAATCCCAAGTTAATGTGCTATTAGAGCTTCTAGTTCACACATTCCCATATTTTGTATATGCAGTGCATGATACATACAAGCTGCTTAAGACATTTTTCAAACTTTGAAGGATGTGTGGTTTGGGCATTTTAACTCAATGCAAGGGATTGCTGCTGGGATAAAGGTAGTATTCCCTGAGATGATTAGTATCTTCTGCTATTATTACGGAGTGTGTAAGGATTTATGTTCATTATAAACACCGTTAAAGTTATCATCTTGTGTGATCATCATTATCAGCATTTTCTTTTCCTGTATCCAGCTCAAGCATCACTATATCCAGCTCAAACATCATGGATCTCTGTCCTCTAGGGTCTAAGTCTTCCCCTTTCAGACCCATATCATGACTGAAGTTATGAACTCTATCTGTTCAGTCCACAAACTAGTCTAATTTTGCAAATGTGGACGGGGAAATATTTCATTATGGAACTAAATATGTAGGGGGGAGGGGGAGAAAAAAAGTGAGTTTCTGTAGAAAACTTAGCCGACTTGGCCTGAAGTAAGCTACAAATCACATCCCAAAAGAGCCTTACACAGTGAAGAAGGTCTCGCACAATCAAATTTGTAGGTAATTCAGTATTTGGGCCCACAGTGAATAAGTACCTATCATGTCAGTACTTAAACACCTGCATCGTAATTGAATTTTTAATGGGTAATACCTCTATTTTAAATTGCTTTATTATATGCACTGTATCAGTGCCAAGATTTATTCTTATTTCACTTTTTTTTTCTTATTCTGATCGTTTTTTCCAAAAGTGGCTTCCTAATGCATAAGGGATAATATGATAGTGAAGGTTGTACCTCAAATCATTAGACTCACAAGTTTTCATCAATACACATCAGTAATTTGGGAAACCAGTCTAAACTGTCATATAGGGAAACAGATTAGATTCATTAAGCTTAGTCCAGTTCAAACTTGGAGTACTTCTTTATTTACTTGTTTTTCCAAGCAGGATGAAAAATGCAAAATTCAAATTCATATTGATATTTACAGTTCTTCATGGACCAATGTTCAGAAATAATAACCACTGGAATTTTTATTAGTTAAAACNAACTTGAAATACTTCTTTATTTACTTGTTTCTCCAAGCAGGATGAAAAATGCAAAATTCAAATTCATATTGATATTTACAGTTCTTCATGGACCAATGTTCAGAAATAATAACCACTGGAATTTTTATTAGTTAAAACTAGTTCAGTTTGCTAGACTCAGTATGATCTTAGATTCAGCCTTCGCAGCCAGCCAGGGTCAAACAGATTTCAGAGTGGCAGGCATCCCTAGACTCATAAAGATATGAGTGCATGGCTGACTTTATCCTGATTTCACTGCCTGGACATGTAGCTACTGCTCCCTGGGCTCTGGTTTCCACCCACCCAGGTAGGGGCTGCAGAAAGCTGGTTCAAAACAGGGAAGAGGGTAGGATAGAATGGAGCTGGAGTCATCTGCCACACAACCTGACTTTCAGCAGCCTGAGTATCAGTGAGCCACAAATGCTGATATAACATGGTAATTACTTTACTATGGCTAAATTGTCCAGAAGAACTTACTGTTTTTTCAAGTCTAATAGTGCCTAATGACAGAAAGTCATTTTGCCTCTTAAATTGCCTTGTACTACATTAGGTGCATCAGTAGGAACTTTGTCAGAGTTAAAGCTGTTGGATCAAATTGTTAATTTGTGCAAATATGGAGACAACTTTGCTTACCGTGCATTTACTCCTGTCCAAAGAGTTTCTTCAATGTGTACATGTAATTTTAGTTTAACAGTAAGGTGTCTTAAGGTAGAGGTAAAAAATAGTCCTGCGCTTTAAGTATCAGAGGCCAGAAAAACATCCTTTCTGTGGCATATGAAATGCAGTTATGTACCATTGTTGAAATTTGTCTCAAAACTTGCTGCATAGTTTTTGGTCACTACAACTTGGTTATGGTCAACCAGAGAAAAAGAAAATATTTCTGTTAATTTTCTACTTCTTACCCCCCATTTTTGCCACTGACTAAGTGCCAACAAAATACGCTTTACTGGCTGGTATCTTAACAATCCATAAACAGTTCCAGAAAAACATTTTCACCGTGTCAGAGTGATAATAATCTCAATAATAAATGCAGCTAGCTTGGAAGCTGATGATAAATTCTGAATGTCATGAGTCATGGAGTGATAATTATCTAATGAAGAGCATCTTCTTAGATTTTGCTTGGGATGTGCAGATTAACATTCTTCTTTTGAGATTTGTGAAGATCATGGATCACTTCTCTTTTTCTATTTTTTGCCGGCAATGAACTGGTTCCATATTATTAGTATTAAAGGATTGTATTATCCAGTAACATCTGCAAACTTATTTGAAAAATTACAAAGCCTTTTCTGAACATGCTGAGCATTTCTGACTGTAATATGTCCTCACTGTCTTCATCTGCCTGAAGCTATTATGTGCAAGCTTTATTTCTACTTGTCACTGATGCCTTTACCTGGGCTTAGAATTAAAAGCCAAACATGGTTAGAGGGGAAAAGGGATTTTACCGTGGTATTTATTTAAGGATCCTTAGATGCATCACATGCAGACAGGGAGCACCCCGCAGAATGGCCCCCGGAGCAATGCACGGAGAATCCCACACACGGTGATTCACGTATACAGTTAGAGAACTTGCACATTAACGTATCTATCACGGATTCCCCAGTGAGGGGCTCAAGAGAAGCCCCCATCCTGAGGAATGTTCCCCTAGATGGGGCCTATCTTGGTTTACAGAATGTGTTCTGGAGAGGACCTTGGCGTCTGGGGCTCTCTGACCCCCAACTACGAGGCTTCCAAGATGTTTAGTCTTTTGGCTTAACAGAACTTTGGGTCTAAGCTAGTTATCAGACTTAGGGAATTACAAGTATGTGGGCTAAAAGCACTAAGGACACATAAAAGCTACATAAAAGTATATATGAAGGGGGATATGAGAGGAGTATATGAAAAAGCAAAATAATCATCATGGCATCATCACCTACAAGGTAGTTAAAAAAATCTGCAAAAGAGTTTGCATGTGAAGGAACATGAGATTTTTAGTAACTACCAATGACCAAAATGTTTTGTTCATCAAGGAAGATAAATCTAAAGCATAGATGATTCAGAATGTCATAATGCAGTCAAATTAATAGCAACACTCAAATTTCTGGGTTTGCTTACCACTTTCCTCCTTATCTGAGTTGCAGTGCTTTGGTTTAGTCAGTACTCATGCACTGCTTTTTAGCCCCTGTATAGTGATAAATACTGCTCACTAATTATATCTAATTCCATTTTTCAGGTAGCTTTTACAAATGAACTTGCTGAAGAAAAATAGAAGGAAGTGAGGTCAGAATATTTTTACCTCTTACGCTTTTTTGTTATTAATGAGAGTTTTAAAAGTATTTAAATACTTATCTCTCATTGTTACCAAGGACTGCTCAGTGCTTGAAGAGCTTTAGGACTCTGTCCATTACTTAACAATTAGTTTATCTGACATGGTTATTGCTTGTTAAAGGATTTTATGCATTTAATTTAGCCATATTTTTTATTGAGAACTTACAAATGTAAGCAAAGAAACTTTTCTAAAAGCACCTGACTGAGTACCATTAATTCCTCTCACTTCAGATAAAGAGGCAGAGGGATCTTTAGAGATTAAATAAATGGCATCCCTTTTCCTAGTGCTCTGCAACACGTGGCTGAACTGTGAAAATTTTACATTATGTAGAAAAATCTTCCTGCCTAATGTGTGCAATTCATAGCTGTCTGAAGGTTTTAATGTGAGGAATTGTTGCTAAAGCGTATCTTCATAACTTACCCTTGCACGGATGAATTGTGCAGAGTAAAAAGAACATGAATCTTTCAGTGAGGTCTTTTTGAAAGCAGTCTTTGCAGTTTCCCTTCAGCAAGAATGTTTATAGGATCTAGATTATACTTGGGGAGAAATTTTCAGTTCTAAAAGACAGTAATTTAATTGCTGCCACAGGGCATACAATTCCATGCTTCCTGTAAGCATTGATCTGTGATAACAGCAGTCACAGTTTTCCAACTGCACATTGTCCTGCAGAAAGGTCGGATTCAAGAGCAGGTGTTCATGTGGTGATTATGGGGGGAAATGCAGCAACCAGGTAGACTGAAGTCATTTAAATGACATGAAAAATGAGGAAATATTGATCAGTGATATAGAAAAAAAAAAATTTAAAAAAAACCCAAACCCTAGACAAATGTATTTATGATTGGTCATACACTGTGTTGTTTCAAACTGGGATGTATAACTGAAAGAAAAGAAATAAACAAGTCGTTCTTTATACAGAATTTTCATGACTGATGACAGAAAAATCTGAGAGAAATGATGCTGTGAATCAGATGACTATTTGTGCTTTGCTATATTAGCTGAAGCTTTCCAGGAGAAATTCAGTGCAAGGTAACTGTTTTTAAAACTACATATATTCACCTTGGGTTTGTTTTCAGAAAAAAATCAGAATGTTCATAAAAATTAATTGGGTGTTTAAAAGCGCATGTGGCAGTACTATAAAATATTAAATGGAAAAAATAAGTCCTGGAGAGTCTTTTTAGTTTAGGCACTTTTATAGTAAGTCTTACATAACAGGAAATACATTATGTCATTGCAGTGCTGAATATCTAAATGTTTCACAAAGTTACCAGTAGTAACCATTCCTAATTTTTACCAAAGCAATCACCTTTTCACTCAGAAATATGAAAAGGAAATTAAATTTAGCTTATAATAATGAAAAATAACAAGTGTTGTCTGTCTTTTTCACTGTAACAGTACTGTCTTGGGGTGACTTTATGATGTTGTATCCCCTATTGCCGCCCTATGCCCAGACATGAATCTTGTGCCTTTCTGTGCCTTTAAAACTGGGTGTGAGAGAAAGAAAAAAAGCCAGATGAACTTTTCAAAGCAGTTTTGTGCTCCAAGGTCGCTCTACTCTAACTTCTCTGCGTGCCTCTGCGACAGCAAGAGCAGAGGAAACACCCTTCCTTTTTTTTTCCCAAGCTTTTCGGCTTTTTCTCAGGAGAGACACAGAGAGTTAGAATTCTTTCCTGTTTAGCTGGCTCGCTAGCTGAGGCAAGAACCTTCCTTGGACTGTTCTGCTTCGGTCGGGATCACCATCACTGGGAGCCCCACGCCACAGCCTAGAGGGAAACACACCCCAGCTCCAGAGAGAGAACAGCCACACCTGCAGAAGGCCTGTGAATTTTACCAGGTTCTCTCCACAGCGAGAGGCTTTATTATTTAGCATTATTCTTTTCCTGTGTGTTTGTTAAATAAATAGGGTTTTTCCCTTCACTTGCCTCCGGGGAATTTCTTCGCAAACCTGGTGGGGGAGGGGTGGCTGTAACCTGCCTTCTACCAGAGGACATTCATTTTCAGATGTTCCTCTGAATTTGTCTCAAACCAGTACAAGTACCTACAGGCTAATTTTAATTCTTTAATTTCATGTAACCATAGCTATAATGGCAATAATATAGAGTGTGTGACAATGTATGGATACATAATTAACGGACTTTTAGAATCCCTCTCTAATTTTTTTGCAATCACTCCATTTTTGCTCAGGAAGACAGACTATGAGGAAATGTGAAACCTATAGAAAAAAACATGACTACATTAACCAGAAGCATGCAGTAGATTCAGAGTTCCACTTGTTCTCTACAGATATGTTCAAAACATAGGTGAAGTTTGGAACAGACAAACAAACTGGGCTTCACTGCAAAAAGAAATGAAAATTTCTGTAGCCTGACAATTAGTTGGTGAAAATTCCAAAGTGAACAGGAATACTTAGAAAAACTCAGTCATGGTATTAAATTGGCTCCTACCAAATAAATGGCCTGAAGTTTGAGTTGAAGTAGTTGTTCCCGGCTTTAGCCACCTGAGAAGGTAATTTATTCACTTTTGTTGTCTAACCAGTCACCAGAGTGAGGCAGGAGCTTCACGAAGAGTGAATTTCCCATCTGCTGTCACCTCCCATCCTCATGTGTATACACACACGGGTAAAACGTCTGTATTGCTTCTTGGGGGCAGTGTCTTAAAGACTTTGTGCTGCCCTGTGCAGTCCTTAGACTACACCGGCTCCATGGAGTCAGAAATTTCCCGCTTTGCCAGCAGTTCTTAAAGCTCCTCTAGGCAGTGACCTTGAGCCCTTCACACTCCCCAGAAATGAGACCCAGGAAAAGTGAAGTGAGACAGGGACTGAACTGGGATCCCACAGTACCTTAGCAGCTCTGGTGAGCAGCAGCTCTCAGAGTTTGTGCCTGGCTATCTGAGGTTTAGTGAAGCTCATCTGAGCCATCAAATATGGAGATGGCCTTATATTTTTATATCTACCTCCTGTTATTTTGTATATGCTGAAGTTTTCCCTGTGTAGTTTGCAAATTATCTGTGTTACATGAAAGTTCTTTCCAGAAGATCTTGGCTTAAAAGAAAGTGCATTTTCATAAACTTGATAAATGTATAAAGCAATAGCTTGTGTGTGTAAAGCTTCCTCAGTCTTATGACAGATACTGAATCATTACATTAACAAGCCCTAAGTCCCATGGTAAACTGTTGTCTGATGAAACAGATAGCTCTGGTGTTTGGAGGCTGCAAAGGGCCTTAAAAGTAAAAACAATATTGACATTGACGAATAGATGAAATACTGGCCTCGCTGACTTAGTTGCTTTCAAGGTATTCTGCAGAGTTTTGCTGGAGTAGTTGCTAAACGAAACACACAGTAGGGTTATTGAAACAAGATACTATGAGAAGTTTCTAGGACATGTTCAAAGGAAACTGAAGTATTTTTGATTTTCTCACATTCAGTGAGATCCTTCCAAAAGTAAGTGTGCTGTTATATATACAATTTATTTACAATTTTGGTAAACAAAAGAGCACACATTTGTATCCAAGAATTAAAATGTACTGTTGATCTAATGCTTTAATTGCCTAATCAGGATATCGCATTTAACTTAGTACCATTTAAATTGTATTTACACTTATGTAAATTATCTAATTATTCCTTGTTGTTATTAATGATACTGCTAAAGTAGTTTTAAGCCAGCATCCTATTATCTACCCTTTTCTCTGGTGATATGCACCCTCCCTATGTGTTGCTCCACTGAGTTGAGTTTTTGCCATCAGGAGTACGAAGTAGAGATGAGGATTTGTTCCTCCCAGGCCTGATTACTTTGGTTTTTTAATCCTTCTCTGTAGATGCTATGATTTCCTTTTAGAAAGAGAACTGTGCAACTACACACAGCTGAACAAAAGGCAAAAAAATTTGACCAAAAAAAAAAAATCTGATAATGTAACTGTAGTGGGTTGGTTCGCATTTGTCTCTTCTGTGAGATAAGAATTAGGGAGGAATACAAAGCAGGCACTACACTTTAATGAATGCAATGAAGTTTATTACTAAAACTAAAAGTAAAAAGAAATAAGAAGGAATTAAAGAGAAAAAAA
>VYXC01009762.1:1056887-1179284 GCA_013397175.1 Platysteira castanea
AGTCTCTGAATGATTTCAGCCTTCATCAGGGGAGCAGGAGCAGCTGAAAATCTTGCCAGGCCTCCGTGCGGCGGAGTTGTGGCCCAGCCTCTCCCACAGGTTGCCGCTGGCAGGGCCCAGCCGGGCCCCCCTGGGGCCGGCCCAGCCCCGCCGGGCTGCGCAGGCCCTGCTGTTCCCTCTGCAAAGGCCGGAAGAGCAAGAGAGCTATTCCCGCCTGTTTGTCTTTTAAAAAATGGCATTCACAAGGCGTTAACTATTTTTGAGTGGTTCCATAAAGCTGTCAATATTCAAATCAATCGATTGATTGGCTCTATTAAGTTTTGGAGGAAGTGACCGCAGCCTTTAGCAACAGAATCACTTCCTTAGCTCCATTTCTCAAAAAAAACCTGAAAAACAGGAGGAGGAGGGGCGCCCCCCTCACTTATCAGCAGTAGCAAAATACAGAGCAGCAGTAACCTTGGGATAAACTGCTGGAATTCTCAAACTAAAGCTTCAAGCTGGAGTTAACCCATGACAGTAACTAAACCTTAGAAACACAGAATGAGCAGCAGCCAACTTCCCACCAGTACTTGTGGTATTACAGCTTGGCAAAGCTAGACAATAATCAGCTCTTTAAGCAAGTTGCAGATATGGTCTATGTTCCTTATGTATATTACAGATACAGCAAATCAAGCTAGAATAAGTTCAAGACACAGCATGAGTCCCATGTCCTGATGTGTTTAATTTTTTTATAAAAACTGAGGTCTATTGCTAGTGCCTGGCCATGCCAAACTGAGTGGTCCACAGAGCTACAGTATAAATGAGTTCTTCAATGCTTAATTCCCTTGGAACTGAAATTTACACTTCTGTAAAACTCTTGCTTTAAAAAGTTGTCTGGTAGTCTTAATAAATGGAGAACACCTTCATACCAAGGGAAGTTTCCTGTTAAGGGAGTCTCTTATCTTAGAGAGAACTTCCTCTTGGCAAAGTGAACCTGTCTCAGTGAAAGAAACCACATAGTACACTGTATCCTTCTTCTGAACATCTCCAGCTGTTCTTTTGGAAATCAGGTTCTTTTGTCTGAGTTTTAGGTATTTTCCTTTTGGCTTCATGCCGCAAGGTGAACCAAATTACAAGATGTATTGCTAGAATACGGTGTGCCTTTTACAGCAGAACTAGAAGCCCAACCCTACAGCAGAATGATAGTCTGGTATGAATAGAAGTTATATTCATATCATAATATTGGTAGTTATTTTTATTTTACCTTTTACATCTGTACTGTCTGCTGGTTTGGGGCTTACAGTGTTCCTGTATTCAGCTTTGCCCACTGTAAGTTTTATTAACTCCCCTGTTATTTTCCTGTTGCTCTGACTTCCTTTAAGCTGCTTCCAAGAAAATATGAACACAGAAACCTAGCTCTAGAAAGAATTCAGAGCCCCAGCTCTCAAGTAGCTTTGAAATTAAGCTAAACATGTTTCTTGGTGTGTAAGTGCTGTCACAGTTTATATTCCAGAGTCTGATATGCATCTGCCACTCCAGATGATGATAAATAGATCTAGGAATGTCTTAGCAAATCAGAAAATTTAGTTTATTTTTTTCCCATTTTTCATTAATTTCTAAAAAAATCACTAGATGAGGGCAGTTACAAAACTGGTACATGGGTCAGTGGTGGCAGTTTCTCTGTTTGTTTGTCCCTACTTTTACCTATACCTGTTCCATTTGTTTCCTACTTGTTCTTCTTGGGCCTAAGCTATGCCCTCACAAGAAGCAGAAAAGAAACAAATTTTTGGGAATAAGTTATAAAAAATTAAACAAAACCTGAAAATAAAAAAGAGAGATATGATTGCAACATCTCCATGGGAAAATCTACCAACTCTGCAGATGAAACTCCAGCTAAAATACTTGTGTTTTCCCAGGAAAGCCCTTGTTGGAGCTTCCACAGAGATGAGTAAATTGATTGCTGGAAAGATACTGCTGCTTGTGTAATTCTGAGTAGCTGGAGGAGGCTATCTGTAGGTAGCACAGTACCTCTCTTGAAATGTGACTCATACAATGAAAAGTTTTTCCAGGGAGAATATTTTCTGCCTTGATTTATTTTTGCATTTCACTTAGTATGCGTGCCACAGTAATTCTTCACGTGGCTGGTTTTCAACTTAGAGCGCAGAGGACACATGGATTAAAAGATATGTTTGTGGGGAATGGCAGTAACTTTCCCACTCCTTTTGTCACAGCATTTTTTGAAAACAAAACCTTGGTCTGCTAAAGGTGGGAAACCTCACACCAGCACAAAACTGGGGAGAAGTGTAAGTGACCCACAGTGTGTGAACCACACTTCCAGTTCACTGAAAAGGTGGTGGTGAGGGGAAGATTCATGTTGTTCTGGGCAGGACTAGTGAGACTTCTTAGGTTACTCAAGATATTGACAGTCTACTGAATACTCAGTAAAAAGTGCTTTAAAATGAAAATGATACAATCTTTTGGTTTTCTATTCAGATACTTCTAATTCAGGTATTTCTGTTATAGATTTAAAAGATTATTTTTTAATATGTCAAGGAAATATCAAGGAAATATGAAATACAAAGGTTATGTCCTTTATTGAATCCATAATCTACGGTTTTAACAGTAATAAAGGTGTGAAAGTTGTGTTCAGAATTACAGCATTTTGTCCATCTTTAAGGACTGGTTAAATGCTGTAAAGCAGATATAACCATTCCAGTTTTGAAATAGCTTTACACTTTCTAAGAGCAAGAAGACATGTTCATGGCATTGATTTATTTCTCACTTGATACCAGCGAGTCCATTAATCCTTTACTTATGTCAGATTTACAAAGAACACTAGGACAATACTGTGTTTGTACAAGTGAAATGTATAGCCAGATGTAACAAGCCCTGTGTTTGAATCTGGATTCATGTGGCTGTCTGTAGGAAGATGGAACAAACATAAGGCTCAGTTTTCCAGAGAGATTAAGAGCAGTCCATGCCATACTTATTCCTTGTACCCACAGTGACTATATTACCATAAGCTTTGTTGCCATGTAAACTAAAAAATACTAGGTTATATCCTCTGTCTTTTGATGTTGCAAGACAGACAGCGGTTTGGGTGAGGGAAAGTGGTGAAGGAATATTCAAAATAAGATGTATAAAAATGTATAGGTGTGGTCTGAACCTAATCCTTTTGTCATTGTATGAAAGCTTCCTGGAGCTTGGTTCTGCTAGCTATTATTCATTATAATGTTTATTTATTTAATTAGTTAACCTATAGGTCTTAGATGTTAATTTAATATTCAATATGTCTTTCTGTTTCTTATCCTTAATGAGGCAACCTGCCAGACTAAAAAGAATGTGAAGAGCATTAGTGATACTGCAGAACAGTTGTGACAGCTGAGAGAGACAGGAAAAGACAGGTTGATTCAATGTTTAAAACAAAGGGAGAAAAACATAACAAAGAAAAGAAAAAACTCGATGTCTCCTTTTCCAAAGCTTGATTTACGTAGCAGCTCATTTATTTATTCTTTTTCTTGTTTTAAATAAAAAGTGAAAAGCGGATCATATACCCATGATAAAACATGGTGTTCATGTTTGATTAATTGCTCACAGTGATGTTAGAAGATGCCTAATTATGCATCAGTGTTTGCCTCATTATGTAGAGGAACATCATCATAGCAGATAGTCTGTGAACAGAGAATGGTTTCCTTTTTGATAATTAATTCTCATGCTTCAAAGTATGTAACCCAAACAACTCTTTCACTGTAAGATTTCAATAGACCTAATTTTGGATGCAAACTGTTTGTTGCAAATAATGAAATGGAGTAAACAAGGTACCTGACCTAGTCTAAATAACATGACTTAAATTGATTGCTTTTCTTTGCCAGTAGGTTGTCAGAGAGTTTCCATGGACTGCAGCTTTCTGAAAACCTCTTCAGCAATAATAACTTCATCTTCTTTCACTGTGCTCCTCGACATAGCAGTGAGTGCAAAGGTTATACTACTAACAGGGCTAACTATTCCAGTTAAATGATTGAAAACAGTTTTGAGAACTACAGTTCTAGCTTAGTGAAAACCAGAAACTTTTTAGTTTCAAAGTATCAGAAGGGTTGTATTTCCACTCTGGACAAAATTGAAAAAGAGAAAAGTCTTGAAATAACAACTAAGAAAAGAAAATGTTTGGATGATGAAATGCAGCAATTGAGAGAAGGAACTGGATACTTACTTCAACAATAAGTGTTCTTGAAGCTTATAAAGGCCTTCATTCCACCTGTAAAAAAAGTCTAGTACTGCCAGGTGCTTTGTTATAGGAAATAAAATTCAGGAGATATGAAGGATAATTAGAAGTTTATGGCTCCATGATTCTGGCATTTGCACTGCTAGGAATTTAAGGCCTCTTTCAGTAGGTCAGAGAAACCTCATTGAGTATCTACATGTTTTATCCTGTTGCACTATGTGGAGCATAGGTAAATTCATCACTCCACGAGAAAGATTTGGTACCTCATAACTCCAGTTTCTCCATTAGAGAGGGCATTTTTAAAAAGAAAAATATTGATACAAAAGTTGGAAGACAAGATCAACTTCTTGATATAATATCAAGTTTCAAAGACTATAAATAAGGTATTGCCCACAATCTCTTTTGTATTTTGAAATCTGAGTTTCAAAGCATATTTCAAGGACTTCTCTTATTTACATCAAAAATCCTGTGCACTAGGGGAAAAAAAACCTCAAAGAATTCTTGAGGAAAAGGACTAACTTCAAGCTCTATTTATGACCTGACCATTAACCTGTAATGGTGAGCACATAGAATGGAAAAGAACTACAGAAGTATAGCACTTTCAGTTAGTCAGGAGGTTATTCAGAGATTCTGTGAGTAGATGGTCATATTCCAATACCTTTAGGTTAGTCAAGCCTAAGTTTGCAACACATTAGAATGTCAATAAAATTACTCTGGGAAATAAGTGTTCAATGTGGGGAGCTGTACCAGAATCTGATGCCAGTTAAAAAGTAATTACGTGTGTTCTGTGACTTCTATTTCCAGTCTTCCCAAGGACCAGTGTTATGGTCCTCTGCAAATATAAGGTCAGTGCCATCCTCACAGTGGTGTTTTACCAGTTCTCCAATACAATCTGTCCTTGGCATTTGAGAGGTTAGAAAGAGCACAATGAGAGAAAACTCCTCTCTGAAGACAACACCTATTGCAAAAGATATATTTTGGAGGAAGAACTAAAAGCATGTCAAAGATAGTTTCAGGGAAAACAGAGAAAATGTCAGTCTAAAGACAGGTCTCAAAATCTGCAAGGCTGTTTGCAGTGTTAAAAATACATTACAAAAGGAGGTGCTGCTTGACAGGTCATCATTTACAATTTTTAAGAATCAGTATTGTTAGGATGCAAAATTGTGACTGTGAAAGAAAGAGGATGGCATTTGTGAGTAATGTATTGATCTCAAGGAAAGTTTCTCTTTCATGGATTCGCTTCCAAATAACTTTCTAATTGGTTTTGCAGCCTGGAAGAAACCTCACGATATACTTCCCTTGTGGACAATTTACTGTATAAATACCTCTGTAGTAAACAGACCTGTTAAAAATAATCAAATTTTAACACAGCAAGGTCAGTCTTTTGACAGGTCTGTGCTACATAACTGTGTTCATAGAATGATCTATAAAGGCACGTGTACATTTCTGCATTATCTTACTGTTTACTGAAATAGTTTCTCTCATAGGTAATCCAGTTGTCCAAACTCGTGTTCCAGCTGTAGCCACAGTAACAGTCATTGAATTAGGGGTGTAAGAAAGTTGTGGTAAAGCTATTCCAGGGAGAAAAACATTCTGAGAAGTGCCATTCAAAGTGAGTAGTATGGTTTCTTTTCACCCCTGAGGCCAGGCACTGTGCTTGCAGTGCTCTCAACCCACACAGTTAGCAGGAGGACAAGTAGAGGAGAACACGGCTTTTGTTTCCTATTTGTGCACCAAGAGCTCTCTCCTGTTTAATCTGCTGGGTCATTAATTGGTTCCGTTTCTTGATCACATTCCAAATCAGGCAATTATTATATTTACCTTGCAGCAAAAATAATTTCCTGTTAATTAATTTTTACTTTCCATTTAAGACTGCTTTGCTGTATATTCTTCACCAACATCCTTATCCAGCATAAGGTGGTTGCGTTTTATAATGTGTCTGTCCTTTGGTGAACAAAATGATTCATCCATGTATAATAGATGGCAAACTGTTTGGATACAATGAATGGAACAGAGCTTTAAAAAAATAATATATTTCCTTATTTTTTTTTTCAAAGCTAATATTGGGGGACCATTATAGGTCCCCCAAAATAGGTACAGGCACATATGGGAAGAAGCAGGTTATAGGGCTTTTCAGGCATTTCCCAAACCCGTTTCTGAACACAGGTATCAAAATAATGTGAATGGCCTGAGTATGTAAAAGATAATTGCTTTAAAATTAGATACAAAGAAACTTCAAAGAAATAGTAATTGTCTGTATATATTCTACTTTAAAAGATGTATTTCTTTTGGGGAGATACATTTAATTGTGATGGCTGCAAAAGACAGGCTAAAAAAGCAGAAGCAGAGGTGGATACCAAGGCTTGAGTTTCTTTTTAATTGGTTTAATTTTGTGCATTAACCAGATAAGATCAAATGATAAGGAGTAAGTGCTTAAGTTATTTCTGCCTCCTTTTTAACATCTAAAATACATTAATCACTGATTAACACCTGAAAGAGTTTAACTATGATATGAAAATAAGATTTTGGTAATTTTCTTACTTTGGAGGCTATCAGATGATGAATAATGATTAGATCATTTAGTCCATAGGTAAAAGGTAGCCCCACCTTTCTCCCAGCTGGAGACTACTTTCTCTGAGCTAGACCGATGTGAGCACAGCAAATGGAGGAGTCTGCTATCAGCTGTAGAAAAGACATGTTACCATACTACAGTGCCGTTGAGGGTATCAAGAACTACCTCATACAACTGGCAGCTGGAGTAAATCCATAAAAAAATCTTTCGTTGTTTCCTTATAAGAATGGAAAACTTGGCGCTGCATCAGTACTACCAACAAACTATCAAGCCAGCCCTAGCTGCTTATGAGGTGATTTGACTTACTGTGCTGCATTACTGCAACCTAAAAATGGAGTGTTTCACTCCTTTTCCTGTTCAAAAATCTAGAATGGAAAAGTACCTCAAGAGTTTAGCGATGTGTCAGTGAGATCTGTGTAAGCAGTCACCACACCTAATATCTAGGTGTTCAATTACCTGAACGCTCATCTTGTTGACAAAAGCGCTTCTCTGCTGGTGACAGAATGACTGCAAAGTCTCACTTACCTGGGCTCAGGGAAGTGGAACAAAGAGGGACCAGGATCTCTGCATGTCTCTATTGAATGGAACTATAGTTGGAGAAGTCTCAGCAAATCTGGCTTGCCTCACAGACTCTGCAGTCCCAGTCACTCCTTTCATGGCTGTATGAAAGCTCATGCACAGCAAAACAGATCTGTTCAGGGAAGTTTACCTTAAGTCTATCCTGAATGAAATCAAGCTGTATTCATCTGCTGTGTTCAGCCTCTTGCTCTTAGTAATGCTGACCTTTTCAGGTTGTGGCAAAAGAATGTGCATTTACTATGGAGTTTGGAGATTCTTTCAACTTTAACAGGCTGTAGTTGAAATTGAACATCAAAATGAGGGTACTGTCTGGGAGTTCATAATCACTGATGTGCAAGGAATGAACAGAACTATTGCACATTCAGGATACTCTCCACAGCCTTGTAGTGTCTCATGCACAGACTTTGAGTCATTATTAACATCAGAAAAAGAAACTGCATTTTAGCTTGACTCATTATTAATATCAGAAAAAAGAGATTGCATTTTAGTTTGACTCAAGGCAGTTAACCCAAACATCACAACCAAGACAAATTTCCAAGTGTTTGGCACAAGTGTCTCCTGTAAGTCAGTACATAGTGATATCAAGTGATCTTAGTCTTAGGTGGGCAAAACTGTATGGAAAGAATGGGTTATCTACTGCTAAAATAATTGCTCTTAGCCGATTGCTCTTAAGTAGCTATAAATTTTGCTCTTATTTATCAGTATGTATCAGATCTTACCATACCCTGTAGTTTCCACACTACCTGTCTGCTTCTGGAACTTGCTGTTGTCTGGAATGGCTATGGATCAGATGCTAAAATCTGTTTGGCAGAAAACTTCCTCATCCTTCCTCCAGATTTCCTTAGTCAGGACTAACTGGCAGAACAGCTTAGTTAAATACTGGGGTCAGCGTTACTCACTGTGATAACTTGCATTATGAGACAGTGTTCCCTCAGCAAATATGTGTATGATACAAAAATGGAGAAAGTGATTGACACATTGAATAACATAGGAAGCTCTAGGATTGGGCAAAATAAATCTCAAGAAGTTCAACAAGGAGTGATAGATTCTGCTCCTAGGTGAATAACCCCATGTACCAGTCACTTTTGGGCAGGTCTAGCTGGTGTGATGTAAAGGACCTGGAAAGGCCGTAGTGGATGCCAAGTGAATAGAAAGTGGCCTTGTGTCACCAGGAAGGCAAATGGGATTGGGCTATGCTAGGATGAGAGTAAGCAGATAAAATTAAATTATGCTTTTTACAATGTTGGTTCTGCACAGAGCTGTAATTCTGCATCCAATTTTGGCCTCTGCAATTCAAGGACTACATCTGGAGTCAGCTTAGCTGAGGACTGGCAGGACTGTCACGGGCCAAAAGTATGTGACCTTTGAGAAGAGGCTGACAAATCTGGGTGTGTTTAGTCTGGCAAAGCAGCAGCTAAATGCTGATCTAACATCTGCCCACAGTAACTTGAATTGGACTTGCAGAGATGACAAAACTAAATTACTCCTGATACTGGCAGATGGTATAATAAGAGGCAACAACCCCAGGATGCAGCTTGGGAGATTCAGTTTGGACTTTAGAAAAGACTTATTCGCAAGAAGGGTAGTGCAGCAGTGGGTTAGTTTACCCAGAGTTAGAACCAGGGGACTTGTCCTTCTTGTGGTCTTTGACTTGCCTATGAAAAGTGGCAGCTGACTTGGCACAGACTGTGCAATCATTCTGTGTTCAACTAGCGCTTCCAACCAACCTTCTGCAAATAAGAAACTTAAAGGGAAACTGGAAGAAAGGAAAATGATGTACCCAAATTCATAGGCTCGCCTTTTATTCTCTATTCAGACTGATTTGCTTTTATGGTAGCAGACATAGGGGCAGTGAAAGTAAAAAGAATGACAATGCACTGGAGAGGGCCATTTTGTCAATTGCAGCAGAAAGCAAGTAATAACTGAAAAACCATGGTCCACTCAGTTTCCTTTATGTATTTTCTGTCAAGCTTAAGTCAGTCATCAAAAGATTAAGCTGTCCTGGGGAAAAGGTATGCTCAGTGCTTCAGGAAACGAAAGGAAGATATCCTTGCGAATTTTACCTGGGAAGATAATCCCATCTTGAAGGAAGGGAAATAATAAGGTGAGGGAGGTTCTTCTCACTATCAGAGCCAGGGATGGTGCATTGGTGTACTTGCAGGTTTGTCAGTGCATATTGGCACAAAGCTCTTTGTTGCTGGCCAGAGAGTGAAAAAGATAGAGAAAAATCTTAAGCTGGCCTCAAAGAAGCTGGCCTCGCGTCTCTTGCCAGGCAAAATAGCCATTTTACTGCTTTAATTTTCACCAAGAGAAATAGTCACTTGTGTATTGTTTTACTGACCTAAGGTCACACACTAATATAGTTTTGGCCATGTTGCTTCCTCCCATTTGCCTGTGCTGAGGTAACAGGAGAGGCCAGTATACCTTTTCTACTGCTGTAAGTTTTTCTTGGGCTATTTTAATATGGTTCATGTTGGGAATGGCAGAGCATGGAATTACATACCTCTCAGTCAATTCAGGTTAGAAATAAACAGATTTAATTCAAATTGTTTATCCAGACATTTAACAGACTCTGTTACTGCTCTTAAATATTTGATAATTTGCAGGTCAGTGATCCTTAGGAGAAATCATTAGCACTTTTGGGCAGAAATTTGAGGTGCTCGTTGTGGAGAAGGGCTCTGTTACAGGCAAAGATCTGGGGTGGACTTGCCTGACTGGACAGAAGTGGGGCTTAACAGAAGGCTTTATTTTCTTTGTATTTTCCTTCCTTTTTCATGGTCCATACTGCAGTCAAGCACATCCTGAAGACCAGCTCTAGCTTTCACATAATCTTTTAAGTCTCCCTTAACACATTCTCAATAACCCTGGAGGAACATTTCTTGTCACACAGCAACATGGGTTAATGACATGTGATAATGAAATACCATCTGTATGCATCCCAACACGAGAAGAATTTCAGTTCTGCCTTTCACTACTACGTGATTTCTTTTCTGACAGAGATAGAAGCCTGATTTCCAATTCATTTCTGGGCACCGAATTAAGTAAATGGGTACTCTGCTTGAGTGGATCCTTAATTATTATGACCAAGCAATTGTGTGTCTGCTATTATTTTAGAAAAACTTCTCCAGACTTTAAATGAAGACAGAGGAGGCCCATGCAGAACAATCACAATGGAGAATTTGTTTACAGGCTGTCACTAGAAGAGATATAATGCTTCCCTTTATCATCACTTGTCAGAGCAGTGACAGCCTGTAAACAGCCTGCCCATGCATTATTCTTTATTTGTCACCGCTTGTGCCAGCTCTTGCCCTAGCAGGTGCCTGGCATGTGTCAAACTTATGATTCATGGATTCATTTGATCAGCACTGCAAAGAAAAGTATGATGTATTTTCTTTTAAATTACCAATTAGATATTTGCTCCCCATGTCTAATGAAAGGGGCTTTGGGTTCTTTATATGCAAAAGGTACCATTTATAGCTTACTCTAGAATTTAAATACTGGCTTCTCTCTCATTCCCAACTCTGAAAGTGGAATTTATGTAATACTACAGAGTATAAATTAAACCATCCTACCTCCCTTTTCTATTGTCATGGCAAATCTGTTCAAACTGTTTCCTTTGGTAATGAATAGGCAGAATGTGTTGTCCTCTGGACATTTAAATGTCTTTTTATTACAGGTTGCTGTCTATTTTACACACTGCATTATAATTTCTTTCAAATAATTTCTCTAGAATTATAGTGTTGTGCTGACATTGATTCATGAATGTTTACTTGAGCACTGCAGTGTGCTTACTCATATATGTGTAACATACAGGGTTTGTGTCTGAGGTGATTCTTCTGGAGATTATATTAGCAACAAAATAGTTGGGATCTGTGAGAAAATGCAGTATCTCAAAACTAAAGATAGCATAGGTATTGTTACACGCCTCTATTTGACTATGTCATGACTTACTCTTAGGATATTACTAACACGTAACTGGTTTATAAAATTTAGATGACTTACATATCTCTAGTAATCCATACATTTTGATTGGTATGTAAACTTGGTCTTTTAATGTCACTTGTCTAACTAAGCTCTATAAAGTTCACAAGTTACTACTTTTGTTTTCTTCCTTGCTATTTCCACATATGTCTAAATGAAGATGCATTTAGAATTCTGTGTAAACAAGATGTGCAAATTCTTTGTGTATTTCTGCTTTTTTGTGACTTGTTCTTTAGGCAACAAGGAGAAAATAATAAAATTATTCGGTCATGGGGCTAATTGAGTAGACGAAAACAATTTTGGGATATGTGATTCTGGCATCAAAAGATGTGCTGGGTGTTCTAATGCAGTTCTTCACAAATCAGGTGACATACTGTCTGAAATGTGTGAAGAGCTATCAGAGAGGGAGAAAGGTGGTACAGAGCTTCTGTTTGTTCCACAGCATTTCAGATGTTATCCTTAAAAAAAAAAAAAAAAAAAAGATTTGAAATTTAAGAGACTTGTTTCCCAAGTTTGAAAGTAATCTGAAGCAATGAAAGAACAGTCTGAGCTACCATTGGTTTCATGGATTTCAAGTTCCAATACAACTGATGGCAATCAAATCATATTATTCAACTCTATTGTTATTTAGCAATTTATATGAGAACAGAAAAGAATGTATCGTAATTTGACAGTTTACATCATTCCTCCCTGAAGTGTTTTCCTGAGAAGATAGGCACTCAGCTTTCAGAATTTGCTCACTGAAAGATGTGTAAGGAATTAAATTAATTCCTTTGTATGAGACTGAATATCTGTGAATTATTTTGGCTCAAGACAAGTGATAACAATCAGAATGCAGGAAAAGGGTGCGTTTGTATGAGTTCATTTAAACATCAGTGGTGGCCATACTCAAACTGCCTGTTGTAAGGGCCTTACCCTAACCATTGTGACACCCAGCTGGTGAAGGTCCAGCTCGTGTGTCTACAGGCAACAGAGAGCCTACCAGCATCATAAACAATTTGGTCTGTCCAAGTAAGGCTTCTGCCTCTCTCCATCAGAGCATTTAGGTCCTTTCTTGGTAGCTGCCTTCACACACAAAAGAGGGAAACTGCCTAGAAACAGGGAAGAGTAAAGCAATTGTACCTGACACGTAATGGAATTCAGAGCTGTGTAGTAGCTGGTCAACTCCTCTGGTCAGCTTAGAGCCTCCTCAGTGAACGCATCTCTGAGGGTATGCAGGTGGTGATGGGGGATTTGTAATACAGCCAAGGCATTTAGTGGTTGCTTCCACAGCTGGAGCGGTGTGTTCTGGCTGAGTAACCCAATTCTTTCTCATACTTGTCTGTACAATGTGCAACGATGTGGTCTTGCTCTCTGTGCTGGGTTCCTATGCACTATTCAATACAAAGAAACTGAAGACTTGTGGATGGAAGTGGAGAAGGGTTAGGTGACCTTAGAGAACTACAGGAAATTTCTGGTGTATGAGGACTAACAGAACCTATGGTACCTAACTGATTAGATTTGATTTACTTTGGAAATATGTAATAACCTGTCACTTTGGAGCTTTTTCATTTTTCATGGCTATTAGATGATACAATTTACAATATAGAAAAAAATCCAGACTGACAGCCCTAACAGACTTTCTTATATTACCTGCAAGGTCTTTGTATCTTTGTTTTTAAGGTCTATTTCCCTTCTTCTATATTTCTGCGCTATGGGAATAGTCTCAGTGGAGCTCATAAAAACAGAAAAACAGTTCAATAAATACACACTTTAAACAGTCTTGCCTGTGGGCACAAAATGATCCAGGGCTTGAATTAACCTCAGTTCAGTCACAAAACTGA
The DNA here is from genome assembly GCA_013397175.1 of Platysteira castanea. NCBI lineage: Eukaryota > Metazoa > Chordata > Aves > Passeriformes > Platysteira > Platysteira castanea. The sequence goes on from VYXC01009762.1 coordinate 1,070,044, forward strand.
GTTGTGGCTGGTACCTAAAATGAGTCAGAGTAGCACACAGGCCTTGTCCTGTGAATTTGGTTGGTCATACAAAACCCACAATTCAAGACACAGGACATCTCTTGACATTGTTACTGTTGAGAGATTGTGTTGGGGTTTTATTGAGTATGTAAATAGTGAAGCAGGATGGAAAAAAGGATACTTCTTTCCTTCTTATTTCAGAATTTAGTGTGTATTCTACAGTCAACCACAGAGCAGAAGATGAAAACAATCTATATTTATCTGAATGTCATTCTTTATTTTTGTTTTTGCCTCAGACTTGGTTTTCCTCACTTGACCTAGTACTTCTCCCTGGCAGTACTATGAGCACAAACCTCTCTCTTGGCTCAGGATGTCTCCACAGCGTTGAGTTTAGTTTCTCCTCTCAGAAGCCCCCTGTTCTGTAATCCTTGCAGTCTGATGTTCCCAGTCCCTTTTCTGTGCCGGTGTGCATCAGGATTCCTTGGTACAGAGGACCATTCCATGTAGTACTCTTCCACTAAATACACATAAATACACATCAGCGTTCTATTGCTTCCTAATCTGCAGGTAGCTTTGGAAAGTCTTGTGTGTTTGTCAGCTACGAAAAAAACAAGATGAAAAGAAACATGTGCAGGGAGCTCTATTTCACTGGATCTTAATTTTATTTTCCCACAAGATTCTATATAGTCAGCACTGTGACTTGTTTGCTCATTGCCTTTAATTTGTGTGTCAGCATTACATACTCCAGGATACTGCTAAATGGAAATCCTTTCGGCTACCCACAGCAAACTTCTTGCAAACTGTAATGATTTAAGGACAGGAACAAGGCCTGTGGTGTCCATAAAAGTCCAAAGAATTAGTAGCTGATATTAGAAACAAGCATAACCTGACAAAGCCATTTCAGTGAGACTTAGCTTGCAACCCCTAGCATCACTAAATGTAGCTTATCTACGGTTTTAATTATCAGAGACTGAGCTTTTCTCTCCCTTTTTCCCTGACGAATGAAATTATCATATTTTTCCAAAGTAATGAGTGGCAAGCTGTGGTGTTATAGCAAAGACAAAAGATCAGGATTTGTGTTGTAGATGTATTTAGGAAGAGGCAAAACTATAGGGTGTTTTTTTCTTGTTGGGGTTTTTTATGAATCTGTGGGTGTGTTTCTTGTCAGAGGAAAAAATTTTCCCAAAGATGAAGTTTTGCAATACAAACAGAACCAGATTTTGCAGATCAGAGAACCTATCAACTACTCTACATTTGCAGCTTAATTTTATTAGGAAGTCAGCTATCTATGTGCTTCATGCTGGTATCCAACTATTAAGATCTTCCTTCATGTCTGTTTCCCTTCCCATTACAAAAACAATCTCATCATGCTATTTTTTATTTTTTAATATTTATTTCCTTGTGTAGTTCTTCATAATAAGTTAATAGAGGAAACTGACTTGGAAAGGACACTGTTTATAAAATGACATGCCAGAATGTTTATATGGCCCTGGGCTGCAGGAGCCAGAGAATGGATGAATATCCTGCAGCTATTTTGGCCATTATCTCGTGGATGGCAGGTTGCCAGTAGCAACTGCAGCAGAGTGTCAGTGTCTTCCTCTGTGTGATAAAACAGAGAATATTTGCACTTTCTGAACCATCTCAGGGGGATTTGTGGCAGAGTTTGGAGGACTTGAAGTGACAAGAGATGGAAGTAGATAAGCTGCTTGCAGGTTGTACGCCAACCTGTCCTTCTGTTGGCTCCTCCAGGCCCTGGCACCACTGACGCTTTCTTTGCCCTTCTTTCTAGAACATTTAAAAGAGAAGCTGGAGGAATACATGGTCCGTTTTGCCAAGGTGAGGATTGTGCGTACCAAGAAACGAGAAGGGCTCATTCGGACCAGGCTGCTAGGAGCCTCGCTGGCTAGAGGAGAAGTCTTGACATTTCTGGATTCCCATTGCGAAGTCAACGTGAATTGGCTGCCTCCCTTGCTTAGTAAGTGCATGAGCGTTCATCAGACATTAAAATCAGAACATGCAACCAGCAGTTGAAGCTATGTCCTACAGTAAGCAGGACATACACTGTATCAAAGTGTTTGGGGTTCTTCTGCAGTGTCTGAAGTGTCAATATGAGAGAGAGCTCCAAGAAATGTGGGCAGCTGCATTTTGTTTCTTGAGACTGAAGGACTAGTAAAATCTTGCAGTATCTTTAGGTTATTATAGTTACAACTTATTTTAGTAATACTACTACTACATACACTACTAAATCTAGTATTATGCTATATCCTTACTATACACCTGAAAAGTTTTGTTATGCAGGTATTGTACTCCTTCCCAGTTTTCTACATTGCATTAAAACAGTTTTTTGCTGTAAATATATCCAAGGCGCCAGTGTTAAATCCAATAACAGCAACATTCACAACAGGAAGCTCAGAAAGAATGATTTGCTATTGACTGCTTTGCTGTATTCCAGCTGCAGCCAGCAAAGCTCCATTAGTTTAAGGAATGGAAAAAATCAATTGCTGTAGTCCAGGAGTTCACTTCAGGAAACAATATTCTCTTTTCTACACACCTGACTACATGCAAAGTATATATGCTTTGCAAAGTGAGTGCTTTTTGCTAGCATAACCAAAGAAAATTTCTGAATTGCCTAATAAAGAAATTGGTATTAATTTTAAAAGTCTGCTGTAAGTACACAAAAGGTTATGGTTTCTCTAATTAATGGTTATTGTTTCTTGAATTTTGTTGTTAGGACTGTTGGCCACACAGTAAGCTGATAAAGCATTTGCAGCAACAGGTGCTGTCCTGATAATGAGCTATCAATAGAGACCAAGAAAAATACTAGTAACTAGTTTCTCTTCAGAACAGTAACAAGATAATTCACAAAATTCCAGATTTTTATTCTTTCTAGCTTCTATATCAAATCACGCATACAGTCTTTCCCTTTGTTACCCCTTTGCCCTCAATCACAACATCTGCATTTTTAAAATTAACCTCCATGTTATCTTCATGTGAAGCACAAATGGCATGAAGGAGCAGAGAGGAATACAAGTTTCAACAAGGCTTCTACATGCAGCCCCAACAAGTAGGCATTAAGCACTCATGAGTGCTCTAAATATACAGCTGCCTTTCCTTTGCCTTCTGATTTTGTCCCACTGCACAAAATATGTTGCCACAAATTTAAAATATCTCAAGAAGTTTCTCACTCATGTCCTCTGAAGTCTTTTGCTAGGTTACAGCAGTAACCCTTCAATTTTGCAAACTTAAATACAAGAAAATTGCAAGTTGCAAAAACAGTTCCTCTTCTTGCTTTCTCATCTGAGAGGAATAATAGTATCCTTAAGATTGGAAAAGACCTGAAAGACCATCAAGTCCAATCTTTGATCTAATACCATGACCAGTAAACAATATAACCAAGTGCCATGTCCACTCATTTTTTGAATACTTCTAGGGATAGTGAGCCCACCACTTCCCTGGGCATCCTGTCCTAATGCTTAACTACTCTCTCAGTGAAGAAATTTTTCATAATCTCCAATCCGAACCTCCCCTGGTGCAACTTGAGGCCAGTTCCCCTTGTCTTATCACTGGGAGAAGAGACCGACACCACCTGATCACAACCTCCTTTCAAGCAGTTGTAGAGAGTGATAAGGTCTTCCCTGAGCCTCTTTTTCTCCAGGCTAAACAACCCCAACTCCCTCAGTTGCTCCTCACAGGACTTGTGCTCCAGACCCTTCAGCAGCCTCATTGCCCTTCTCTGGACACACTCCAGCAGCTCAATGTCTTTCCTGTATTGAAGGGCCCAGAACTGGACACAGCACTTGATGTGCAGCCTCACCAGTGCTGAGCACATGGGGACAGTCACTGCCCTGGTCCTGCTGGCCACACTGATTGCTGTATTGCTGATACAGGCCAGGATACCATTGGCCTTCCTGGCCACCTGGGCACAGCTGGCTCATGTTCAGCTGCTGTCAACCAGCACTTCGAGGTCCTTTTCCTCTGGGCAGCTTTCCAGATGTGTATCTGTAAGCCTGTAGCACTGCATGGGATTGTTATGACCCAGGGGCCTTAGTCCTTGATCCAGCCTGTCTAGATCCCTCTGTGGAGCCTTCCTGCCCTACAGGAGATGGACACTTCCATCCAAATTGGTGTCATCTGCAACCTGAGTGAGGGTGCACTTGATCCCCTCATCTAGATCATTGATAAAGATGTTAAAAAGTACTGGCCCCAATACTGATTCCCTGGGGAGCAACACTTCCAATCTTCCACTAGCCAGATTTAACTTCATTCCACCACCACTCCCTGGGCTGGCTATCCAGCCACTTTTTTTTACTCAGTGAAGAGTGCACNAAGCCAGATTTAACTTCGTTCACCACCACTCCCTGGACTGGCTATCCAGCCACTCAGTGAAGAGTGCACCTGTCTAAGCTGCCAGCTTTTCCAGGAGAATGCTGTGAGAGGCAGTATCAAAGGCTTTACTGAAGTCCAGGTAGACAGCATCCACAGCTTTTCCCCACATCTGCTAGGCAGGGTACCTGCTTATAGAAGGAGATCATGTTAGTCAGGCAGGACCAGACTTTCCATAAACTCATCCTGGCTGGGCCTGATCCCCTAGCCTGTGATCTCAAGATAATCTGTTCCATACATCTAGCCAGTTTTCACACTGTAAAAACTGAAAAATAAATAGAATGGTGACAAAGGATTCATAACTGCAGCCAGGTTGCAGTTGGGTATTGAGCCCTCAGCCTCAAACCAGAAAGATGGAAAGATGAGGGCAACTGCATCAATGCCCCTTAGTTCTCGAGAGGAATGAGATCTTTCTCATTCTACATGTAGTAGAATACTTGTAGATAACCAACCAGACAGAGGATCTAGAAATGAATCGTGAGGAATACTGAAGCACAGAATCAAATCTATTTTACTTTGAAAGAAAAAGCAGAGCATTACATGAAGGACAAATAGAAAATGAACACACATCTAGTATATTTTCCCTGTGCCCTGTTTTTCTAAAGGGATGAGAGAACTTTCTTATAAAATTTAGATGGCAAATATTTACTATACTGAAATCAGATGACACCTGGGTGCTAATAATAGTAAAGTTAATGTATGTTTTCAAGCATTTATCTGAAGTTATCTTGTAATTCACTCAGCACTGCATGTGACTGAAAGTCATTCAGAAAAACCACAGCAGAGGACAAGTTAAGTGTTTACTGCTTTGAAGCTTCCCTCTTCTAGCTCTGATCGTATCTGCCATATGTAGTGAAAAATCCTCAACAAGTACCTGGTTCAGCCCTGCTCTGGACTGGCAGTCTTCACTGAGAGGGGCAGCAGTTTCCTCTGTTCCAAACCAGATTTTGTTCAAAATGAGACCTTGAAAGTTAGAGGCTGGGGAGGGGGTTGAGGAAACCAAGAGCAATCACTTAAAGATGGTTCTCAGAGCTATTTAGGTATCTAACTTATACATCCAGAATTGACTATCAGCTTTTAGACCAAAGGAAGACTGAGTCGTTTCAGTACTTTTAGGGTATCTAAATGGCTTTGTGGAGCTGAGCCATAGTTGTTTTCAGTTACCGTCCTTTGTTTTGTTTTTTTTCCTTAAAAATTGGTGTAAAATGCCTTTATTTTCTTTAAGCTTCATTTAGTTTATTTCTTTAGCTTAATGAGCTGTTAAGCTTAGGTAAGACACTGAGATAGCAGAGCGTTTTGACTGATGCTCATACAGTAGGCAGCTATATGATGTAAAAAGGTTGGCAAACACAGCTGTTTGTTGTCGCTCCTCAGCAGAAAGAAAGATGTGACACAGGCTCCAGCAATTGACAGTTTAGTGCGGTGTGAAGTCACAGTTATTGCAGGTACGAAACTGAGTGGCAAACCAGAAAGGTGCAGGCACGTATTTCCTTCTGCTGATGTTGCTGCAGGAGCAGTAAGAGGAGAGATGGACAGTAGATCAGTAGTGACATATTCTACCAGAACTGGGTTTGTTAAAACAGATTCCTTTCCTGACCAAGAATTAAAAATATATCATGATCAGATTATGCTTAACAAGTTATCAAAACACCTGCTTGTAATCCATCTTCATAACATGTATATGATGTATTGCTTGGCAGTGAGGAAACTGAGGGTACAACTACTTATGGCAACTCAGAAAACAAGAGATAATTTGCTGAGTCACTCAAATGTTGTCACTATCTGTGATCACATATTTAAGTAGGACAATAAAAATATTTGCGTTGAAAATTTGCAAAAATAAGACTATTTGCAATATGGCATTGTACTTTACCCAGCCCAATTTGAAACAAGCATTTTAGGGGGTAATTTAAGGGTTACCTCCTCGTCATAAAGATAAAACCTGTATTTCTGAGACACTGACTCATCCAATATTGAAAACTTCTGTTTATTGCCCCATATTCTTACTCTGCTTGATCCTAAAAGTGCTGAATTCAAATATGTATGTATATATTGGTTTTAAAAAAGCTAGGGAGAAAGCTCTGAGCAGTGTTCCCTCTTGTTCCCAGGCTTTCCCTCAAATCTGCAGGATTTTTGCATGTACAGTGATGCTTATCTCTTTGTTCTTCCCTTTAACTGAAGCCTTTATGCAGTGAAATATAATGCATGGATATTCTCAGACCGGCAGGAGTCTGTAAGGGGATGAGGAGTAAAGGCGATGGAAGAGAAAATGTAGAGCATTTCAGCTGTGCTTTCAGCATCTGGCATTAGGAGCAGGTGGAGGAAAGAGCAGTGGCTGATAAAGGCAGCAGCATGTTTGCATACCTAAGTCTGTGATACCACCACACTTGTGAAATGGAAGCTAGCCCTACAGCCTTTTCTTTCGGTTTCCTAAATTCATATTGGGGCTACATTTAAGCCTAAGTAGCATGTAGGTAAAATTCATTATTTTAGGCATACTGAAGGAAGCATTGAGGCTACAAGTTGGGCTACTGTCTTTTGTTATGCACAAGTACAAACACCCTGGTTTCATAAAAAGTCAAGATCTACCTGTGGTTCCTTATCTCTAAAATATTCTGGGGGCTGAGAAGTCCTGCAGAAACACACTAAAACAGGCATGTAAGAATCATCATACTTGTAGAATTCTTGAGAATTGCAGAAATGAAGGCTGGGCTTGAGCTTGAGCATTGCTCAAACAAATTTCCCCCTGACTATCTCTGCATGTGACTTGGAGACTTCAAATCCTTCAGTGTATTTAAAGACAGCAGCTTTTAAAGATGAAGAGAAGGATGCTGAAGCATTATGAGTCTACCTTTGACCTGCTCGAGACAAATCAATCCCATTTAGTTTCTCTCCTCCAATCAATTTAGAAGGGGGGGATCAGAGACAGATTGTTATAAGCCCTATAACTATTAGGAGGGCCATCACAGGAAAGAGATTATGTACAAGTGACTTTATATAATGATCACAGATAACACTATACAGTGTGCCAGTGAATGTAATTATATTTGGCAATAGCAACAGTAATGCAGCCATTATCTCTGAGATGAGTTTCCTAGAATTTTGTGAGAGCTTGTGCTTTAAATTTATATCACTATTAAAGGACAAGAATGTAAAAACCTGCTGAACTTCCAGTCACAGTAATTTCTCACTAGCAGCATTGATCCCTGACTTAGACAGTGTTTCTAAACTTAAACTGAGAATAAATATAAAGTCTCAGATGTTTTGTGAAAATAATCTTTTCTTCTTAATTCCAGTCCATCAGAAGCATGGAAGCAGACTCTCTATTATTAGTCATTATACCAGTACTAACTGCCTTCCTAAGTGTTCAAGCCACATTCAGCCCTCTGATTATTTTTAGGGTATTATCAAGCATCAGTGAAATCTAAGCAACAAAAACAAAAAACAAGTTTTCCACATAGGCCCTAAAATAAATACTAAATTACTAAATAATGTAAAGGATCTAACCTGCCATTCAGAGAAAAAGCTTTATTATACTTGGAATTTTAAGATTTTAGTTTTTTTCAAGGGTTCATAGGTAGTTTTTTACTGTCCTTTCATGTTAACACAGCTACAGGTTTTTCCTGTACTTCCTCATTTCAGACCATTATTCTTCTGCCTAGTTCTTGATGTTTGCCTATCTTCTTTACTTGTCTTTCTTTTTGGAGGAGCTCTATAGGATTAGGCAATAGGATTCACCAAAGCAGACTCAGGCCCACCAGAGCTTATGCTAGAGATGGGAATTTGATTTAGCCTCACAGTTCTAATTTTCTTTTTTTTTTTAAGTAAAACTAAACTCCTTGCTTTAGAAAGCAGGTAAGAATAATACTGTGGAGCCTTCTTTATAACTCAAAGATTGGTACAAAAAAAAGGGCACAAGCTCTGTTTTGATCTCCAAGCTGATGCGCGCTACAGCCACAGGAACAGTGACTGAATGGTTGCAAGGGCCGAGATTCACATTTAGAAATAAATCTCTCTCACAGGGGCTTCCCATACACACTCCCCGCAGATGAAGGAGTATTTTTACCATTTGCTTGCTTGCTTGTTCCATAGCTGACAGACTGGGGACAGCTCAGAGTAGCAATGTGAGGAGATACAGATGACTGGACTCCTGTGGGTCTCGGAGGATTATGCTTCCCTTTAAAGAACTGGAAATACTTCTAATCATTGCCCAACTGCATTAATTCTACTTTAAATAAAGGTTTGATACAGATTTGAAAAATGAAATTATGTGGGGGGCCATAGGGCACAAAGGAAACAATCTTCAAACATCAGAAACCTGTGGGATTCACTTTGCAGTAATATGATAGATGGCTTGACTAGACATGCCGTTTCCTATTTTCTACTTTCATTTTTCAGACCAGATTGCACTTAACCACAAAACCATCGTGTGTCCTATGATCGATGTCATTGACCACAATCACTTTGGCTACGAGGCACAGGCGGGGGATGCCATGCGAGGAGCTTTTGACTGGGAAATGTACTACAAAAGAATACCGATTCCTCCAGAGCTCCAGAGAGCTGATCCCAGCGACCCCTTTGAGTAAGTAGCGATGAAGGGCAGAGTGGGAACATGAAGAAGGCCAAGCAAAAAATGTAACTGTAGCAGAATCCAAGCCCAGGCATTTCCATATAGGCCACTTTCTGCTAATGAAGGGTAATAGAAGAGAACAGCTTTTATACAGGTTTATAAAACCTGAAAACTAGGAAAAAGATCAAGGCAACAATTTGCAGAATTCACAAGCCGTGCCTGGAAGCACAACCTGGCTCAGTGATTGTACATAAAAGAAACAGGCATATACTTGTAGTAAAGTATTGGCGTCAGACAAGAACTGATTGCATTTACAGGTATTCTGTTTATTTCACAGAAATGTATTTTTTAAATTTATTTATTTAATGGTTTATTTGCTGGAGGTTGATGCAATATGTGCATCGGCAGTTGAGTCCACATTATGCCAGCACATGCTTTGTTTATAACAGTGATATGGCTGCTCTATATGCAGTGCTGTAACTTAAACACAGAGCTGTCAAACCTGAACAGTGTCAAGATGATTGGTAAATAGCTTTAGATAAGACAGCCTCTGATCCCAGTATTGTAGAGACCATCTCATTCACAGGAATGATCTCCGTTTCACATAGGTACATCCTTTTTTCTTATCTTTTCTTGTAATTATTCTCATGTAAGGATCAGCTAGGATTAATCCTTATCAAAAGAGAAAGGACAGACAGACAGACATGGTTCTAATGTGGGAAGGTCTTCAGATCTCTCACGCAGGCACATCCTAGCAGGGCTGCCAGTGGGGCAGGCTCTGACACTCCTTAGCCCTCACTGAACCTCCACATTGTAGGTTATGGCAGTTTGAAACCTCAGCATATTCCCCTTCCCAAAGCAAAACCTGGAAACCATAGCAATAGGAGAATTGTGTCTCTGACCCAGATTCTGCACTGTTTTGAAGTAATGGATCTAATTCATGCAGAAGTTGACCCTAATATCCAGGGAATGACCAGCTCTGTATAGGGAGGAGTAGGTAACTGTGACATTTGTGGGCTTATTTTCATTATTCTACTTGTTCCTTTTTAGTTATCTCCATCCAGGCCCTTCAGTCTTCATCTTGCATTAGCAGAAGTGCCAATGAAGTACTTTACAGGTGCCAATGTGACCACTTGTTACTGATCGAGTGGGAGCTTCAGGCAAGCCCTGCCTTAGCCTCAGATTTTTGGCACCTAAAAATCGCTCCAGCCTGAAAGTTCTAAGGATGGCATATCAGGTTTATTATAAAATGTGTTATTTATTGAATAGACAAGCAATAACAAACAAAAGGCCTTAAACAGAGTTACTTGCCACACAGCATAAAACAAAGAGAACTAGTATATTACAGAAAACAGTGCAGGATATCAAGGTACCTATATTAAAGCTAGCAAAGGACTAGTATAGATTAGAAGTCAATGTAATTTACCACCAAAATAACGATAGTGTACAGAGTCCTTTCGCTCAGCTTCCGGGAGAATAACCACAAAGTCGGCATCCCAGCTTTGGGGAGAAAGCCCCACACATTTCCAGGGAACATGCAGAAGATTTCTGTTTTGTGAAAGTAGCTTTTATAGTTTGTAAAGTGACCTGTCAGTCAGAAATTCCATCTTATCTTTCCAGATCTCACTTCCACAGCAAGATACCTATTGACAGCTGGAAGCATTACTTTCATGGCACCAAAATAGCTCACTACAAGACAAGCTGTCTTGATTGAGTTAGTTCACCAATTAGCAAGCTCTTGTGAGGGGCAAGATGCCCTGAGTTATTTCACCAGCTAACAAGCAACAGATAAGCTCTTGTGAGGGGCAAGATGCCCTGCTACACCACTCCACAACACAGATGCAGCTAGTGCAATCACATAACACTCCAGGGTTGCTAGAGCTTCCATTGCTCTAAGTCTCCTTGGAGCTCTGAGCAGTTGTAGTTTCTTGGCACTTAGTGAAAGTAACCACTTGTATAATTTGGTTCAGCATTCAAAGTTTTTGTATAAGTAGAACCTCTCTTCAGTTCAGCATAGCTGCAGCATTGCCTACCAGCTGTTTCACATTTGACGTTTGTAGTATGCATCTTGTATCTTGTCTCAAAGACAAGGAATCACTCATAGGAAACTGTCTAGAAAGATGAGGCTTTGTGCAGTACAGAACAGATGTGGTGGTTTTGCATGAACTGCTGTTCCACTCAGCATGGCAGCAGTTGATACCCACCTTGCCCTGCCAGCGTAAGACACAGGCAGATAAATGGCTTCTCAAGGAACAGCATATAGGACAATGCAGCCTATAAATCTCTTGTAATCAGAGTAGTTGTCGGATGGAAAGGCTTCCCAGTTCTTACACAAATCAGTGAGAGTCTTCCTTTGTTTTCCCCATAACAGGATGAGCATCAGGGCAATGCAACTGGAAAAGCAGCACTGCTCATGGAGCCATCGTGTCTGTCCCCACACATACCAGCAGGACTGAAGGCTGGCTGAGCTAGGACAATATGCTTGCTTACAAGTACCCTCTGGCAAATGGGAATAGAAATGTTTTAAATAATCAGTACAAATTTTGCTTAGGGGAGAAATTGTTTTCTAATTCAAAGTCAGTACTGCTTCTCTCCCAGGGCTTTCTCTGCTGAGACCTCAAGTTTTTAATACCTTGCTTACAACAAATACAGTAAACGTTGCAAACCATTTTACCATCAGTAGCTTAATTGACCAAGACAGCTTCTATGGAATTAAAGATATAGAACAGTTTTCCTTTAAGTACATATACACTAAAACTAGAAATTGCTTCAGCCAGCACCATAATTATTATGTTACTCTTTTGTAAGCAGTAGGGATCTTTTTTTTAAAATTTAGGTTAAATATTTTACTGTTGGTATCGTAATAGTTTTATTTCTTGCCAGCAGAGTCAGATCTGAGATGATCCCTAATGAACTGGAAAATTGCCAGCATTTTTAGTAAAACACCAGCAAATAACAGATACATGATCCAAAAAGTGTGCTGATGAGTTTTTCCCCTCACTTAAAATGCCAACACAGTATATGTATGAAGCAGAAAAGGTCACATCAGCCTAAGAAACAATGTACATAAAACCAGATCAAACTACAGAAGACCTAAGAGCAGTTGTTGTATTATCTGCATGGTACATTTGCTTTCCATCTGCACATGATCAAAGTACTGCTGCAGCAGACACCAGCAGCGTGTTTGCAGCTGACAAACCAGCTGAAGTGTTGGCAGGTAGGCTCTTGGTATGACAGGAGCATGAGGCTTACTAAGCTCCAGTGCCAGCTCAGCTAGTGTTCTGGAATTAATCTTCTCCTGCATTTTCATTTTTTTAAAGTCTATTCCACTGTGGTCAGTTTTGACCAGGTGCTCTCCCATTGGATGCCACCTAGCTCAACATAGTCTTCCAGTTCAAAATCCCTCTTGACATTCTCATCCACTTGTACTCGCGTTTTGTACTCATGCATGTACTCATGGTTTATTGTTCCTATACCTGCAGTGCCACTTGGGGTGGCATCTCCATCCTTTGCCGTGACAGAACTTGGAGCTTCATTGCAGCTCTCAGCTTTTTCTGATGTACACTCTCACCCATTGTCAGGCCCTCTGCAGTTATTCACAACAAGTAGCTTTACACCAAGATTTGGCTTGATTTTTATCACTTTAGGACTGTAAAACACTCTCAAAGGCTTCCAGTGTCAAATTCAGGTACAGATGAAGTACTAGCACCAACCGCGGAGTCACATGACAAATTTGTAACTGCACTTGGGTCAGGCAGCATTCATCCACAAATTTTATCAGTTTGGTTCACGTATAGTTTGTCACTGGCCGTACCAAATTTCCTGCAGGTTTCACTGAACCAAACTACAGCCATATAAAATGTATTTTCAGTCAAAGCTCCCATGTGAATTATTAGATATTTTTCTATGCTCATTGTAGCGTATAGGAAAGTTTAACAACTATTCCATAAATGGATCTCATGTAGCTTTTAAGATTAGTGATTTTTTTGAAAGATCTGTGTGACTATTTTTCAGGATGTATTGAATCCTTATAGGCATGGAATCTGGACTTCTCCCCTAATAAGGCTGCTTTCTCATCCAGACACTAAGTCTGTGAACTCCCTGATTTCCCTTTTTCATGTGCCACAGAAACAGCAGAAGTTTTATATTGCATTCAACTGACCTGTCACAGTTGCAGATCATCACACTGACTGTAGTGATTTTTGTCTTGCAGTTTGTGTACAGGTATACTGTACACTGTATACTTCAATATACTCTGAAGGGTGCTTCATTCTGTCTTCCTCTGCTGCATGTGGGGTTGTGCAAACAACTCAAATTGGTGTTCTGATGCATGGTGGGAAATTGTCAGACAATTGTGGAATCATGATGCTGTCATGATGATGCTCGCTGTTTTGATCCCAGGATCAGTGATCATTCAGCAGAACTGGAGATGACTTGGGACATTTTCTTCTAGCCTATAAGCAGGAAGGACCAGAGATGTTTATCTGCTTTGTGGAAAGGGTCATCTTGGCTTATCATCTCCTCCTGGTTTGTTCCTCTGTCTCGGCAGAGGTTTGAGAGCATGCCCTTATAGGACACATAGGCTTGGGATGTAAGAGCGTGCTCCTCTGTGGCTGTTGCTTTCCATGGTGCAGGTACTGTGGGCTCCAGCGGAGTTTGCCTAACCCAAGCAATCGCCACTTAAACTAATAGGATAACCTTGTTACTGTAATGGACTGTGATATACAACATGTCAGTTTATATGATTTAATAGCCTGTCTGAGCTAAAAGCTCTGTGGAAGTTCAAAGTGGAGGTTTGATATGCTCAGGCCTGCTGGGGATGACTGCTCTTTATTTCCTGGCAGCACTTACATTACATCAATTCATGTTATCACATGTCTGATCTGAAAACCAGCATCAGTGTCCATTCATGCCAGCAGCAACATACTTTTAACAAGATAAAAAAATACCAGTTCAACTCAAAAAACTATTTGGAAGGGGCTGTAGAGCTCCTTAGAGCAGTTTTATGATGGCGTAACTTTATGATGCAGGAAGGAGAGAAAGGTGGAGGTGAGACCTAACAATATTGCTGTTGAATTGCAACTCAGGATGGCAAATGTAACCAGTGAGAGAGTGTTGTGCTATTTACTGGATGCCAAGACTCCTAGCACCTATCTGAGGAAGTTAAAAGTGTTTTGGTGTGTGGCCACTCCCTACTCTCCAAGAGTTCTTTGCCTTCCAGTGTAGAGCTGTGGTCTCCAGACCTTCCTGAAGTGAGACAAAGCTGGAGTCGTGTAACTCTATCAAAGGACTAGGACAGCAGTTTTGCAAATACTGAGCTATTCAAGCAGGTAGAAACAACTTTGTAACATCTGACATTTTAGTTCCTATACTCAGTTTCCTATTTGTAATATAGAAATAGAATCACTCCACCATCACAAGGCTCTCACAGTAATAGGAGCCACTTAGTTTAATGGATGTACTTTTGGGTAAAATCTTGGACATGCTCAAGGGATAAAACTGGGTGAGCAGTACATTTTTCTTTTCCCTTGCATCACAGGCTCTCAACCTTGAATGTAATTTATGACCCTAATGTAGCTAGTTGTGTGTAAGATTGGAAGGTTACTTGTCATTTTCTGTTGAATTGCATATCTAAAATTACATGATTATTTTGCAAACTGTCATCAGGATGCTCTTTTACTTGAATTTGATATACTCTCAGAAATACTCTTTTTCTGCAGCTCCTTATTTTCAGTATTTAAATACATACTTTTTACAACATGTTGGTGCAAAGAAAGTCTTTGCTAAGACTGCATTTCAAATCTGACAAGTACTTTTACAGTTTTATTATCGTTTTCTGAAGTTCAGAAAGTGCTTTGGACAATGATTTCTGTTCTATAGCTCCCAGTGCTTTATAGTCTATGTCTTTTATGGCTGATTTCTGCCTATAAACATAATCATAAAACCTCTCACAACCAGAAACAATCATCTATTTTTTAAAGCCTGAGTATAATCTACTGTTTTGAACTGTGCTATAGGAATGTTTTATGCAAAGGCATCATTCTACAGTGAAGCAGTCTCCAACCAGTGTGGGTTTGTGTAAGTTACGGTCTTGATTTATTGTTTTGACAAGTTATGGTCTGTAAAAGACTGTTAGTGGAGATAACAATAGTGGATATAAAAATAGCTTTTGCAAATTGTCATCCACACATGGCTCCTTGAAATCCCAGAATTTTTTTCAATGGAAAATAGCAACACTAACACAGAATTTGTGAGTATGAGTTTGCTCATATTGAATCATTTTCTCCTGCCTTTGATAGGATTTCAGTGTAGGTGTTCTGTACAATCAGTGCATTTTCTCTGAGGGCCAGGGCAGAAGAGAACTCTATAGGAAGTGTAACTTGTGAGAATAAAAAAAAAAAAAAACAACAAAACCAAGGATAAAAATCTGCTGCTGGTTTAATTTTAATTTTCAATCAAGGAAATCAATCACTAATCAAGTTCTACATGCTAATTGAATTGGGTAGATTCAGATTTGATACACAACCTTTCACTGAAATGGTCATAATGGCTCATACCACCCAAGACAAAAGAGTACTAATTTTGTTCCTAATGCCTAAACTTGTATTTGCAATTTTCTTTAATACTTGGGGCATCATATTCAGCATAAAAATGTAAACATCTTGAATGTAATGCTTCTAGAGCTGTTAGCCTGCTACTTCACAAGTATTAACTTTGGAGCTTGACAGTCTATATGCCCACATGCTGGGGCAGATTCATAGAATGGGTCACCAAAACTGCCAGTAAATAGAAAATTAAGTAGCTTCTGGGTATGATTTTAATATGTCTTTACATTAAAAAGACTAGGATGGTGGCCAAGAAGAAGGCAGAGATATGTTGCTCAGTGCATACAGGTGAGCTATTTAAAACTATCACCATACTGTTGATACAGATGGCTTCACTTTCAAAAACTATAAAATCACGTCTGAACACTTTTGTATAAAGAAAAACAAATCACCTTTTTAAAGCAATTCTTTCTATTCTTAATTATATGTTTTTAAGCCATTTTCTGTATAACTTTCATGCAGAATTTGGTGACACCTATTGGTTCTAAGAAAGAGGAAACCAACATGCTTCTCTTACATTTTATAGTGTTCATCAGCATAAATTTGGGACCTCTGCATCCACTTTGTTGTTGTGGTTTATTTACAGAATGATCTATTGCTGTCTAAAACCTCAGTCTAGTGCTGCAGTTGCTTCCAACAGAAGAGCAAAGACTGAACCAATAAATTTTATGGGATCACTCTGTGCCAAACCACTTTCAAATCTGTACATTGATGAAAGTTCCACACGTGCTCATTGGCCCAGGTTTATTAATACTCTTTAGCATCTATCCAGTGTGAGCAGCTGGGGTTGGGTGGGATGTGTGTGTCTTTTACCTCTTGCTCTGCAGGGTCTGCAGGAACCCAACCTGTATCACAGTGCTTTTCCTCCAATGCCCATGGTTCTTTTTTCAGAGGCAGTGATCAACTAAGCATGACATAGCAGCATCTTGACCTGCCAGTGTATACCTTGTGATTTTTTTTGACTCTACATGGAATAATTCTGACTGTCCAGCTATCTTGGTGTAGCCCTGAGGTGATGAGATTTTTTCTGGCTTCCACTCTGAAAAAATTAGGCTGCTAATGCAATGTGTGCTGTAAGCATGAAAAAGGAGGAGATGGGAAAGAAATTTGTATATAGCCAGTGTTTCAGTACTATTCTTACAATATCCAGTCAGAAACTTTCCTGCCATGGCTTTAACCCCTTCAAAATTTAAATCATGTCCACTGTACAATGGGAGCAGACCTTTTAAGTACGTGAGGACTTATGTCAGATAAGTTCGTTGTTCATTTTCAAGTAAATTATGTTCTTTCCTTCAGTCTCTCTTAATAAACAATGTTTTCTAGATCTCCGATGGTTATCTTTGCTCCTCTGCAGACTGTTTCCATCCTGAGAGCATACAGCACCAGCCAAAGTCTTACCATTGCCTGGCAGAATAGATGGGTGACTTTGCCTCTCTCAGAGACTTCGTTCCTGTTTACATTTCCCTGACAGTGTTGATTCATGCCAGGCTTGTGCTCTGGTGTAACCTCCACATCATTTTCTGCAGAACTGGTATCTAGCCAAGTGTTCATCATTCTCCTCTTGTAATTCAGATTTTACATGTGTAAAGGCAAGGCATTTATCTTCATATCTATTTCAAGTGCCATGTCCAAAAGGGTGATCTGTCTTCATTATCCATAGATCAGTGTGATATTTTGTATCTGCACAGTTGGAATTTTATCCTTTTTTCCTTTCTTTACTTCACTTCTCCAATTTGCTAAGATTTTAAAATTCCGATTTAAAAAACTGGAGGTTTCTCCAGTTGTTTACAGCCTATCGCAATGTTACTTGAGCTTTAATTAAGGTTTGTGCAAATGGCAAATTCTGGTCTAAATCCTGACAATAATAATGTGTGTTTGGTCCATGCCAGAAATCAAGACATGCAGAGTCCCTGACTTTCCAACAATCCATTTTCTCAGTCAGAAATGCAGCATGTACCACAATGTAGCCCTTGAAAATTTTCCAGCTTCCTGCTAAGAGAATCTTTTTAAAATGGTACCAGAGAATTCCTCCACATCCTGATGGCATCAGGTTTACAGCACAATGGCAGCTTGCTTTTCAGGTCCATTTCCAGCCTTGAGATCAAGGACTTCACAGGCACATGTTCCAACCTAATCCAGTTATGCACAAAGCCAAGACAATTTCCATTTTGATTTTGGGTTATAGGGTATCAGCGGGCTTTGCATCTCTGTGACAGCAATTATGTACCTTCCGTATTTCTGCAGTTTTTAACCCAGGCAGTTTATCTGTGAATCAGATTCTTTATCTCAGACTTAAGTGAGAAAAGAAAAGTGAAAATATATTTTGTTTACAGTCTTAAGAGTTCAGTATAGGTATTGACCTGATGAGGACCTTATTCTGAATTATCCCCAGACAAAGCTGCATCTGTTTCATTTTCATGTAAGTAACCAAATTATTATTCTAGCTGGAAGACAAGTTTTTGTCAAGAGGCAAAGGTAAATGCCTCCTACAACCTGTGAAGTGAAAATTATGATAAACACTCTGAAATTTGCTGTGTTGGTTTATTTATAAAATGCTATGCATGTCTCTTGATAGAGCAGGAACAAATGAGACTCAAAAGAGTTGACATCAGTTCTTCCATGAACTGCCAAGACAGTATCCTTTGTCAGGGAACAAGATTCATGCATCAACTTTACTCACTTCTAAATGTACCTCTTTTATTTGTGGGAAAACAGCACAGAGATATCTCTTCAAGTGAATTATTTGGAAAATCAGCCCCTCTGATGTTTTCTGTTTTTAAGACCGTTTATCAGTGTTATTTTCAGTGCTGGAGAGGCACTGTAAGCATGAAATCACAGAAGTCCATTTGCCCCCTACAGAGAATGAGATGCCTTCAAGGAGCGAGGAGATCCCATTGCCTCCACTCTCCTTGTTCTCCAGCAGAAAGTTTAGCTGATGCTGCAGAACTTCCCTGATTTTTTGTGCTAGGGCAAATAACCACTCTGTTTTCCCATGAGTGCAAACGACCTGTGGACATGCAGTGAATTGGGAGTGGAGAGATGGTGATAAGTCAGGAAGAGCACAGTGGGAGAACAGTAACAACAATTTTCCTTTTCAAAACACTGCAAACATGCAAAGGACCTCTCAAAATACCCAAGGAAAAGGTAAACAGCAGGGAAGAAAGTAGTTTGGAGGAGTGTTTTCAGACCACTGTTTTGAAGAGACTCCCAGAGGATCCTGAAGGAGAGTAAACCCTAAGCTCTCAGTCCACAGGAAATGTTTCAAGTCCCCAGCTCTCTGCTTTGCAGTAGGCTTTAATGCCTAGCCTGTCATGTAGTGATTTTTTTGACAGAATGACAGTTTAAACAGCAAAACTATTCAAAGCACAATCTTTGTTCCTGACTTGTTCAAAGAGCATTCCAGGAAGATGAATACTCCTTTGTTAGTCATTTATATATATATATATAACTAGTCGATACAGCTTAATCATATGGGCCCTGTTATTTCAGGGGTGTTTTCATTTGACCTTAAACCAAACAGTATAATCAAAGCAAAGAAATTATTATAAACATTTAATATAAACTATATTGCCTTGATTTTTACGCTTATCTTACTGCATTTGCTTGCATTTCCATTTCTGCTACATGTAGGGATATTATTATTCTATAGCAGAGTGATGTTAAGAGACATGATTGTGTTTTTTGTAAATCACAAGGTATTATTACTAGTGCAACCAATTTCCAGTATGAGTTCCTATAATGGTAATTTAATAGATCAGTAAATTTTTAATGCCAAGACAGAGTATTGTGACTGTCTTAATGGAATGATAATACTTTAAAAACATTCGTATATGTACTGGAAGGTAATAATATGCTCATAATTTCTGTAGTCATGAAAGGACTCAGAACTTATAAAAATGTGAGTATTGGAATGCCTGAGACTCCATTTTTTTTATACTGCTATGTTTTTTAATGTGGTATAACAGGATACTGATCAAGCTTTTTAAAAACACTTGAATTTACATATTTGTGTATTAGAAATTATGTTTTTTCATCACCTATTTAGCTTTTTGCCTTATTACTTTCGTTATTACTTTGTTGGAGATGAAAATTTCCTAGGCTCTCCAGGCACAGCTGGCCATAGGCTGTAAGAGAAGGAGGGCTGATAGATGGGCTTTAACTGCAGACAGATTTCATCTGTCTCATCTAATACTTATTAAGAAATCTAACCTCGGTTAAATTGTATTATACAAACCTTCAATTGTATCAAGGACTGCCAAATAGGTGTTTTCTGCTTTTACTGGAGTTACATCTCCACCTACTGGCTGATAGGACAAAGTCTCTTTAAAATATTAGTATGAATTAAATCCAAGTAGTGTTTTTGCCTGTAAAAGCTTTTCTTATTCATTTATAACCACAATTTTCAGGTGAGACTTGTTCAAAGTTGTTTGGCCACCTATATAATGAAGCCACTGATTTTAAAGTCGCTGACCTATGCATATTAGCTTAGGTCCTAGTAATGAAAATATGACAACATTTTTACATCAGGAAAAAATATCTATCTGTTTGTCTATCTGTCTATCTTTCAGTGGCAATGCATGAGTACATCCAATAGCCACATGTACAGTGCACCTATAGAAAGTCATTCCTGTGTAACTCAGTATTAATAGCATAAGAATGATATCAGTAGAGAAATAATTTTTAAAAAGACAAACAGAAAAATGTCTTGTAGAGAAGCACTCAGATGACCCATCAGGTGATTATCAGTATTTCTGCTGCATCCAGAAGGAAAAAAAAGGCCAAGGCAAAAAAAATCCCAGTGTCAGTTTAGAAGTTAGGAAAAAGAACAGGCTGACATTTGGAAACAAAAAGTTCAAAGGCAAGGTGGACTACTAATGAGAATTTCTTTCAGAATAGTGTCATCCATTTGTAGCCATAAAGGAAGAGAAAAGCTATTTGTAGAAGCTGATGATCATAGATAACAATGACTCTCTAGTGTGATAACAGCTGTGAAAAGGACAAATGCAATCCTGGAACTTACTTTGCCTGTAGCCTTTGGCCCTGGTTATAAAATATTTCCAAATCCTGGATGACCCTAGTCCTTTTGCTCACAAGTCAGGATATCATCTCCTCGCACCCTCAGATGGATTCTGTCATGCTTCTCTTGTCTTTGAGACACTACAACTTCATCCTCATTTCCAGAGGGAGAAGGTGAGAACATTAAACAGACACAAAATTAGAGCACAGGGAGTTCTTTCATACCTTAGTTTTCTCCAAAGATTTTGCTTTCTCATTCTTTATGATGGGACATTCACCTGTGAAAGCTGATGTCATGTCCTGTCTACCACCACCTTAAAATCTCTTGACTGGCATTTCTACTTAATTTCCATTAAATTAGCAAGTTTCGGGCTTCAGAAAGCTTCCTACTAAAAACACATTGGTAAAATCTTAACTATTGTGAGGAACCTTAAATACACAATCTGCCTAGCAGTCATCGAAAGAATAAATACAGCACATGGTGAACCTTGAAATCTGCTGCTTGGGCTGAATAATAGTAACTCTCACACACACACCTTTAGTTTTTGTAGTGGGTTGGTTTACAGAGATCAGTTTAGATCCAGATACTACATCAAGTGCATCTACAAAAAAGTCATAAGAGCCACTTAGAATTAAATATCTTTTTCTGAAGAAGTTTGGGTTAAGCAGTGCTAGAATTCAGATGCTAAATGATGTAGGTTTCTTTTGAACTTGTTTTTTTTCTCTCTGAGCAATTTCTTCAAACAGTTACAATAATAACACAAAATAGAAGCATGCCCTGAATGGAAAAGTAGCTATAACCCAGCTGGAACAGAAATTTTCCAAAAATGTGGAAGATAACAGAAAGAAAATTGAAATATACTTTGCTTTGTATCTGTAAACAATAGGCACCAGCAGAAACCTTAATTACCTAGTGAGACAATCTCTGTAGTTCTCAAGATAGCTGACTTTGAATGCTTTCATTTGACTGAAATAGAAAAGTTAATTACAAAACTTAAATGAATTTGTGAGTTTCTGTATGTTGGTGACATTCTGGATGTGATAGAAAATCAAAAATACCCCAAGAGCAGAACTGAAGCAGAAAGATGTGGAGTTCAACCCATAAGAAGGGAATACCAGCAGCACTAGAGGGCTTCCTGCAGCTTGACAGCAGTAGAGCTAATGCCTCAGATCACTGAAAATGCTGCTCTTTCTGGAAATTAATTTAACATACCTAAGCAGTCAGGCTCTTTTAAAATATTTGATCTGTCGGATAATTCCTGGTCTATTGCTATAGAGAACTGACATTCTGTTTCAATCTTCACTTCATTGGTCTTCTGCAGCCTCTTTTCATAAAATACAAGCTCCATATTCCTCTGGTTGTTCTGATACAGCTCTAAGTTTATTTTCACATCTCCATTTTGAAAAATGCAGGCCAGATTTGTATGCAGCATCATACAGCATGCAATCCTCAGCAGTTGAGCTGTATCTACTGGAAAGATCTTTACTAAAGTTGTGTTTTCCCTTTCCAAAGCTTATCTGTTGCTTGTTTCTTCCATCCCTGAACAATCTGACCTTGCATATCTCAGATACTTGGGGCAGCTATTCTTGCAAATGTTCAATAGATCCAGTCGTGGCTCTGATGAGGTAATGGACACAAGCTGCATAGAGGAGCAGCAAGATGAGATGTACTTGAAAGATTCCCTGAGAACTTTGATGTTGCTTTTCCAATACTTGAATCCATTTTCATTCAATAAGCATTGTCTTTTTTTTCACTTCCATTTCCAATGAAGCCTGAAATTAACATAGCTTTTTGGTTTCCTTTCTTATTTGCAACAACATCATTGACAGCAGCGGTACAGGAGTAGGAATAGTTATCGTAAAGCCGGAGGCAGAGGTCAAAAGTATTTTGGATAGGTCCTGTATGTTGGGAAGAGGACTGTTGTGAGTTATTCACTTTGTCCCAGTATAACTAACACTCAATGTCTCTACATTTAAAGTGCAGTTTGTCTGGGGGAGAGGCAGTTCTTGTGAATCTTAATTAAAAGCTATTTTGAGCTCCTTAGTGTCATCACCTTACCTTAACGGAGATCCCGTTTTATTAAAAATCTGACGTAAATGCACTAATTTTCTTTTAGGGATTTAAATTTCGTATTGTGATTTCCATGTGTAATAGCATGAAAAAACACCTACCTTTTTAAGGGAAGAATTATAGCACTTTCTGAAATTTCTGAAGCCTATAGATGGGCATATGCTACCAGTGAGCAAGCTTTTAGTAAGCAAATTTAGCAAGTTGGAAGTGTGACAGAGATGACTAGCATTTTGATATTCAAAATGCACCTTGAAATTTCTGGTGTCTTGGATATTTGCTGTTTGTGTAAATAAGCTTGGTGTTAGCCATAAGTCAGTGTCTGTTAATATTTATGTTGGACAATTCTGCCTTTCTGAGCCCTTTTGTCTCTCTCTGGGTTTTGTCTCTATCAGAGTAACGTTAACACTATACACATCCTGTCAGAGATATAATAGTAATGGGAAAAGTAAACTTAGGTGTCCTCTGTGTCCGGGGGGACACAATAAGACGCTTTTACACCTGCCAGGTTCAGCAGAAAGAAGCAAAATGCTTGGTTTTTATTGACACTACATATTCTTATACACATTTTAATACTTAAGTAAACATTAGCTTTATTTACATAACTTTGTGTGAGAAAATTTCTGACTCCAAGGTTAAAACCAGAAGGCTTATAGAAAAACAGATTTTAGCAAATGCCCAAGGCAACAGTCCTCAATCGGTTTTTCAAAGTTAGGTAATTCAGTCTGAAGAAAGCTGTGTTTTGGAGAGTCTCTTGTTGGGACATAGAAAATCTGTAGACGAAAACAATAGCTGGAGCAGTAGAGGCTCGTCCCAGTGCCAGAGGCAGGGCTGGTCACTGACATGCTGTCAGATTTGTTAGCTGAAACAGAACCTTGGGGATTTTCATGACAGCTCTCCTTTCTGCACATTGATATTCCTTATTTCTGAATTAATCAGCATCGCTGCTGCTTAGCCAGGGAGTCTCTCTGGAGCATAATTAGCTAAGCAATGGGTAAAAACCGGAAAAAAGAAATGTCCCAATTATATATTCAATGTTTTGTGAGTACTTGAATAGCAGTTTAAAATGCCAACTACAGTTCACAGGAACCTTCAAGCCAGGACTGGAAAACTCTGGAAAAGATATCCTAGTCTCAGTCAAATTAATACCAAAACTCCTATGGTATGAAACAGGGTAAAAGTTAAACCTTTCAAGACATGTAAAAACAGACAGACACAAACTAATGCTGATATATGACCTCTCCGACATCTACCTCATTTTTAAGAGAAACAGAAGGACAATCCCTTTCTCCATGTGTTAAATACTTTGGTTGTTCTTTTTTCATGCCTTACCCTTTTTGGAAATTGAAATTAATTTATTTCTTACCAAGAAAATAATGAGAATATTTGCCTAGTGTTTGATCTACTACCTTTATTGCTGGAGCTGTGTTTTTCTAAAAAAGGAATGATGTTTGAGGATTGGGAGCTTGATAAGCTGTTGATTAGGTGTCTAGGTGCTTTAATGTTTTTCTCGTGGTCACTCAGACTATTCCCAGTTGGTTTCCTTTCAATAAAAATACGCTGGCTTAGTTTGAGGAGCACTGTCTTTCTTGACAATGATTGGGACTCTCTAATCTATGGCAGAAGTTACTACGAGGTGTGCAGAAGCTCTGTCTTTGCCGTGGCTGAGGTATGTGGAAAAACAGGCTTTCCTGCTGGTCCTTGGTCAGCGCCCTGTGAACCCACTTTGGTTTTTCCTTTGGAAGACGGATGTTTGTGTGAGACGGCTGCTGGCTAAAGCCATCTTGAAAGTCTCTGCAAAAACAATGTACACACTTCTTGGGATTGAAACAAAATGTTAAGAAATGAAGTGAGAAAATTATTTTGTTAATTTCATGTGCACTTAATTAGAAGAAATTACTTCCTTCTTTGACCTTTCATGATGAGCTTTCAAAGAGGGTCTTTCTTAAAAGCCTTTATTTGTATCACAACTTTGAGTGTTATAAAAGCATCCTACTGAAGTAGAAAGATATTAATATTGAATTTAATAGATGAAGCACAGAACAAGGGACTTACCAGAAAGCCTTCACGCAGAATTAGTCACAGAGGACACTGTGGAGGCCAAAATTTGCTACCGGATCTTAGGCCTTCTTCCTCCATTTTCTCCAGCTGTTAGCTTTCTTTATAACTTAATTAATTAACTAGTTAATTATCTCTTTTGCAGAAATAATTAGAAAAAAGTCAAGCACTTCCTAAAATATTTTTGGACATATAGTTGTCCTGTGTATAAATTTAGGGAAATAACACAAAAATAAATTTCACCAATATTTAATGGCAACTAGAATCCCTTTCGCTTTGTCTTCAGCTGATGGATACAGAGTTTTATTATTGTAAAAACACATGGAAAATATATTTCAGTTTTCTGTGTATGGGCCTTATAGGAAAGCAAATGGGCAGCAGGATATTTACACTGAAGCAAGGAAAAAGAGCAGTATCATACCAGGTGACTCAATTGACTGGTCACAGCAAATACAGCTGAAATATGGAACTTCTGATCCATGAAGATAAATTTCAAAATATTATTGATGAAATAATTTTGTGTTGCAAAGATGCTCAGAGAAAAGTGCATGCAAATATTTCATAAGCGTAAGAAATAAGCTGATTTCAACAAGGAAAGTGTTTTGACTTTGAGATTTCGGAATGTAAATGTCAGTGTTATTGCAAATAAATGAGAAGAATCAGAAACGCTGGCATAGAGTCTAATGTTTTGTTAGAGTTCTTATGTTTTATCATTGTCAGAAGTAAGCTTGATGCCTGAGTAAAACATCCTGGAGGACAGGCTTAAAGCCAAATTAGGCATCCATCCATATTAATTACCTGCAGGAGTGATGTCAGACTTGGCTCCAGGGACGCTCCAGCTGGTGTTCTCCAAATGAAACACCGAGTGTCATCAGTCTGAGTGCCCCCTGCAGACACACTTTCTTGCCCTGAGGGTAGGGTTAACACACTCAGGTAATAACAACAACAAGCAGAGGAGATGAGCCACGGAAAAGTTGTTTGAGATGATGTTTGTGCTGTCTGTGGCTTCCACAGATTCTTCCAGAACTGGAGTGATTTTGTGACTGATTTCAAGCACCCAGAAAACTGCAGGTCTGGGGCATCACTGCAGGTGCCAATGATACTACTGGGTGCAGTGTGAGTGGTAAAGGCAGATGTAATTTTCTGGGTCTTAAAAGCAGCCTACAATTCGCTCTCAGGAGCACTCTACCGGGTACAGCGGATGCAGGGATTACCCCAGAGATTTGTAAATCTGATCTTGTGAGAGGAGGAGGATTTGTGTGGTGTGCAAGGCTGTGTACACTTCCTATGAAGTTTTGGGACAGGCAAGAGACAGGTTTATTGACTTAACTCTGGATGGGGGAAGAAGGGAAAAGAAAAGGATGATGGTAGATACTATAGAATACTTAATCTATTTTTAAACCACCTAATTCAGGAGTGGTTATGGTGGCATTGGGTTGATGGTTAGACTAGATGATCTTGAAGGGCTCTTCCAACCTTGATGATTCTGTGATTTTGTAATCATAAAGAAGTGAATAAGCCTCTCTTTGATCATGAATCAAAAATTTGTAAAAAATGCTAAATATATTTTAAGTTATCTAAAATGTAATAAAAATAATAATATGGGCTTGTCAGAAAGTGACCCTCTCATAGAACTTTAATTTCCTTCTTAGGCAGGGAATGTGGTGCCATGAAACACAGGGATGAAATGAGCTCCCTGCCACCAGGTCGGAGAGAGGATACTCCTGCTGTGGGACAGTCTGTCACACTGGTGGCTTGGTGCTGCCTCCCGTGCTTTACAATACCCACCCCCAGGAGCCATGTAAACTCCAGAAAACCCACTACACTCAGGAAAATTGTCTAGTTTTCTAGTGTTTGAGTGAACTCAGCAGTTTGAGGAAGATAAAGCTGTTGTTCCATGGAGAGAAGACAACACACCTGCAGGCTACAACAGGGAGGGTTAGAGGAGTGAGCAGGCAGTTGTCTCCTTTTGGTAGCAGCAAGACATTAGATATGTTAAGCCATATTAGGAATTTGGCTATTTAAAAAATAGGGAGGCAGTGATTATGATCTCCCTTCCAAGGCTTTTGGTGTTGCCTGTAATGTCTTCTCCTGAAGTTGGTAGAGTGTGGATACACCTTTATTATCTTTATTTTTCATCAGATGACCACATGACAGGCTGAGAAGAAGCTTCTGTCAAAGAGTAGCTCTTAATGGTTTGATGGTAAACTGTGAGGTTGTCTCAACTATTGATGCAGATCCCTGAGGGAAATGTCTCTACAGAACCTCACATCCTAGGTCTGTTGAGTGTCTTCGTTAATTATCTGAACAATAAATATTTTAAAACCAAGTAAGCTGGCACTGGCAGGGGCTTACAAGTCTTTGAGAAGATGGTCAAAATGCAGTGTTGGTTGGTTCTGGCAAATTGAAGAAATAATTAGGAGGAAATAACATGAAATTCAGCACTGAGAAGCAGAATGCCACAGCTAAGGAGAAATTTAAACCATAAATGCAAATAGCAAGTTAGTCAGCACTGTGACAGGAAAGGATGAAAGTGTTGTATTGTGAAATAAAGTTCCATTTTCATTGTGTGATGTGTTAACATCCATAAAAGTTGCAGGTAGATATTCCAGTCTGTGTATCTGTCACGGGTGCATTGCCATGTCCAGATTTGACCACCATATCTGGCAACCATGGAATAGTCATTTGGAGGCTCCAGATGGACTTCAGAACAGAGAGGACTGAGAGGGAGGACATTGTGTCTTTCTGATATGGAAAAAGTCATTAAAGACGATGGTGTTGAGTTGTTCCCTTGGAGACTGGGGCATGTTCTCACAGTTGTAGCATTGTTCTACCTTTGTTTATTTACTGAAGCTTGCACTAGGCAAAGGCAGTCTGTGACATGGTCAAGGAGAAAACTTTGGCTGAAGTTCATCAGCCCTTAATATTTTACAGAGGATTGGATAAAACTTCAGTGGCAGTGGTGGTTTACTTGTGTACAATTAGTATTTTTGCTATGAAAATATCTTTTCCACAGACAAAGAAAAGTGCTTAGTGATTTGCTGAACTCTCCAGCTCAGTCAAGGGACTTAATTTAGTAACTGAGATGGAGGGAGGAGTGTTGTTAATTCACTGATGTACTTCATTTATGTGTTCGTTTTCTAAGAGGGAAACATAGCATAATAATTAAACTTTTTGTGATAAAGTTTGCAAGGCTTCCAATAACAGGACATGTTTAACTTGAAAAAGTTTTATTTTAAGATTTATAATACTGTAAAGTAATTCAAAGAAAAATGCAAACAATATATTCAAAGTTAACATTTGAGGCATGTGTGAAATCATATTTCAAAGGATTTTTTAAAATGTCACTTCCTACATAGTAGCCCTGAAAACATTTTATTCAGTATTATAGGTCAGTATAGAGGCCCAGCTAGAGTAGTTTAGTGACTGAGAAAAGCCCTCCTCACATATCAGTTTCTAAACAAACATCTTTTTTGCAAGAATTGATATTTCAAAGGGTTATTTACATCAGCAGACAAGTCGTGCACTTCCTGAAAATGGATTACTTCTGTGTTTTTACTACTTACTGCAATAGATCGTTTGCTGACTTCTTATTAGAAAATATATTTAAAAGATCTTACATTAGTCTCCGCCTAGAGTACAAATTAGCTGTGCTTCATTGATAGAACTGTAGCTGGAAAACTGAACTCAAAATCTTTCATGCAAGGAAAAAAGTGTTCTTGATTATATTCCTTTGTCTGAAACAGGAGCTTTTTATTACATACATTATTTGTAAAGAATATGATACATATTTCTTCCTGCATACTTGGCTGTTGGCTTTTGTCTTGATAATGAAATACATACACACATACTCTGAATGGATCTTGACAGCGGAGTGAACTTCATTATTCCACAGAGAGGTGAAGGAATATTGGCTCGGTTGCGCAGTGTTCATCATGTGGACACCATTGCTCATGGCAATGGGAGTCTGTGGAGAACGATATTAGTCATTTGGAGTTTTGCCTGGCACCCATCTTTATTATTAGTGCTCAGCAAATAATGTGACGATCTTGAAGAACTACCACGAGTGCATACATGGATCTTGTGCTCACATCTACTGTGTGCTTTCAGAGTTGTTCAATTTGCTGAAACAAAAATAGGAAGATTTTTTCACTGTCTCCTAATTTTCTTCTTACTCATCACTTCAGATGGCACCCGTCTGTAATGAGAGTCTGCGCCTTACAGCAGACAGGGTGTGTCCTTAAAAACTTTTAAAACCCCAAGCAGGTGGTGCATCTCTTGCATCCGTTGCTCTCTGACTTAAATCCCCCAGGAAGTGAAATCAAATCTCAAGGTGAATCCCTTAACTGTGATGCAGGAAGAGGAAGGTTGCTTTGTGTGTTGCTTCTCTGTGGGGAGTTGGAGTATGCCGAGTTTTCTCCTTGGAATACACAGGTGTATAAACCACTCCTAGATTAATGGGAAAGTATCTAAAGGGTATTGGTACAGACAAGGTGATGTATGGAGGAAGAAAACTGCTAATGCAGAGCATGCTGTGTCAGATTTGCTTGAAACTGTTCTCCCTGCTCTGGAAAGAGAAGCAATGAAGACAAAATGCTGACCTCTGCGAAGCTCATTCTTCTTCTAAGAAAATGTACTTAGTCTTTCTTTCTTGCTATTATTCTTTGTCAAGAAATTGTACCTTCCAGGTAGAGCAGGTTTTGGCCTCCAGGAATAGTTGCACCTGCAAGTGATTGAAAGATGTTGTCAGGACTCCACCTAAGCCCAAAACACAGTTTAGTTGTGACCATGTCGCTTTTCTGCCTCTATGGAGAGATTAAGCCTCATCACTAGAAAACAAAGGAAGTTACGAATGGAGTTCTTTTAGCAATACATGAAAGCACATTTTTTTCCCTTTGGCTTGTTTGCTTTCCCACTTGCTCCCAATATTAATTGTTAATGGAATAACATCCTGTGTAATTACAGTGGAAGCATGATTCTGCTTTTAAAGTATAGCTATGAGGAGATAATATGTGTAGTGTTCTGTTTCATTTTCTCTTCATTTATAAGCATAGCATTCAGAAGAATAGCATCCTGTGTATAGCATCATAATGAAAGCTTTAAAAGCAATACTGTCAATGCCAATAATTTCAATCTTTGACCTGCAGTTCTGTGTTTCATAATGTACTTATTTGTGTTTTGCTATTTATTGCATGTCTAAGCTTCATGCATAACATTCTTCCTTTAAATCTTTCATTAGTTTTTTTTTTTTCTTGTGAGCAGAACGTGGCTGAATGTTACAGCAGCTGCTTTACAACCATAACTCTTCTGTCATATTGCTGGTAATGACAGCCAACAATTTACTGTGTGTTTCAAGTTTGGTTGTGTTGTTGTACAACTGAAGTTTTTAGGAAAATATTTTCACAAATGTAGGACAACAAATATCAGACTGACCTAATTTCTCTTCTTCTCTACACTTTCTATGGGCTCTCTTCTCTTCTGCTAGCTGGAGATGAGTGTTTTGAAAATTTATTGTCTAGCAAAGTATTCAGATTTATTATCTTCGTCTTTATGGTTTCACAGTGCTCAATTCTGTTTACCTGGTAGCGAGGAATTATTTTTATCTACATAAATAAGTGTCAGTAGTGAAACCTGCTGGTGAGATCCATGCTCCCCAGTTCATACTAGCTGCAGAGAGAAGCATCCCCTGAGAGTTTTCCAGGGAACCTGCCAAAGTTTCCTAGGTGGGGAGCTGGAGAACGAGCTAGGGCAGGGTCAAAGCCAAGTATTCAGGGGACTCAGATCAAGAGATCAAAAAGAAAGGCTATAGTGACAGTGTAGACACACATCATTGGAGGATTTCTGTCCTTTGGAGGTGTGGAGATTTTATTCAGTCAACATAATCTGTGCTGACTCTGGCCACCAAATAACAGATGGTAGCCTCAAAGACTAAGGGTAGATTACTGCAGCATAAACAGAGGTGATGTAAGTATCTGCAGGGCTAAAGTAATGTCCCATGCTGAGAAGTTTTTGGAGCAGCTTGATGCCTTGGGGGAACCAGGTGATCTGAGGCCTGAAGGCCTGTTATGTGCTGACACCAAGTCAGCACCTCAGCCTCTCACTGAGATTCAATTCATGACTCCAAGGACAGCCTCCACCTTTGAGGCTGAGAAGCTGGGGAAAAGTGAGGACTCAAAGCCTTGAAGAGGACACTGAGTCATCTTTGCATCTGCATTTGAAGTATTTCTCAGAGGAGCTAAGAAACCGGTTGAATCAGAAGCACTGAGCACTCTTTGCGTAGTCTGTAAAATGATAACAGCATTACCAATTCCTCCTATGAATACCATCTACTTAATGGTAGATGTCAGTAACAATTTAGATGATATAGACCACATTTGTTTGTGGTGGTGAATGTGGCGAATGATGGAGAAGATCAGGTGAAATGACAGTTTCAGTGGGGTCAGTAGCTGCCATTTCTGACAAAGATTTTTCTGATTGTTTGTGATTAAGGATTTGCTTTTTCCATTGTGTTTTTTTTGTGTTGGCTTTTGGTGGGTTTGGGGGTGGGGTTTTTTGTAACCTCTTAACAATAAAGCCTGTCTAGGTTAGATTAGCTTGGTTGGTTATAGCACATTACTAATAATGCCAAGGTTGTGAGTTTGATCTCCATACAGGCCGTTTACTTGTGGGTCCCTTCCAACTCAGAAGATTCTGTGATCTTCTCACCACTTACAAGAGTTCTTAATACTGTTCAACTTACCTTCCTGCCAGTTCAGGATTTGATACACCTTTTTTTGTGCTTTCTAATTTAATTCTGAAGTGGTAGAACTATCTCTAGCACATTTTTGTAAATTATTCAGGCATTATTGATTGCCCAAATCAATTTCTCCAAATCTTGAGATGTTTCTTAAAATAACCATAGCACTTATTTTATCCATATGCTATTAGTCTAGATTGATGCAAAAGAATATTTTTTTCTGGAAGCAAGTTCAGACAGGAATCTTGGGGTTTGAGTTAATGCAGTTACATTGCTTATACGTTATTGTTTTCCGTTCTCGATTTTTTCTTGCGTAATTTTCCTCATAGATATCGATAGGTTAGGGTGACCCCTCTTGATCCGTGTGCTGTTACATGGCAGGCAGTGAGACGGTGCTGGCACAAGAGTGTCTGGGCTGCGTGAACTTCGGATCCAGGAGGGAAAAAGCTTGCAAGGCAGCTGCAGTCTTTGTTGGTGGGTCACCTAAAGGCCAGCAACATACCCAGACCAGCCTGATCCCATATCATCTCCCATTATCCTGCTTTTGAGTTACTCCCAAAGGTGCACTTCTGCTTGCTGTTCTCAGAAATGTATCTTGTACCTTCCAGCCAGAAGAGAATTTTAGTGTGCAACTCCTTGTGTGAAGAAGGTTGGCTGCCTGACTGGAGAGGTACTTTTCTGTGTGTGAGCACTTGCACTTTGTAGGGATTCTCATTCCCAGCTCTGAGATCAGTATGGTTTGCTCAGCAGTTTCCACTATGGCCTGTATAAAGTAGCAGAACTCCATGGCAAATTGATTATATCTGCATTTTCCTTCAAAGTCAGGTACAGAGTTCATATATAATACAATTGATAAACCAGGGAGGTTCATTTCTGTGGTTTTCCACAGCATGTCCATCTTTACAACATCAAATTAAAAGCAGATGCTATCATGGGACAATCAAATGCTCGACCTCATCAGTTTTAAGCTCCTTCATCCTCCATTGAGAAGTACTTTACAGTGTTTTTTTCTGTCAGTTCTGTATTTGAAAAACTGCTTTCACTGCCTCCCAGTTTTTACAAGAAAATATTCTTGTATCTCTGGTGCAGGCTGGGAGAAATCTAATGCCTGCCTCCCCATTACCCTCCATAATAGGGTAACACAGCAAATTATAGAGCTTTAATAAATGGCAATGATGCGTCTAAGAGAACATTTCCAGGATCCCAGAATACCTCTGGCTGTATATTAGCCTCTTCAGGCATAATTTTTTTTGCCGCCTTAAAACTTAATGACAATGTTCATGAAATCTTTGACCACTGGCAAATGGATGACCTGCTTTTTGTAGCAATGGCACAGCTACACAAGCTCCAGTCTCCCTCCCTGTCAGCACGGAATCTTTTCAGGCTTCTGCATTAATCCCCAAAGACAGACATAAATGAAATATTAAAATTACCTTTTGTCCCCAGTTCCTGCTTGCGTTTGAAGCCGTGTGTGTGCGTAAGGGTAGAGCGGGGGCAGTTGCTGGCAGTACTGTGGAAGAACTGATCAAAGGAATAACATTCATCCACATCCTCAGCTCCATGGCAGATCACAGCTGCATCATTAATTGTGTGTCTCATCTAGTTAGCCTACTGTGAGAGCTCTGCTCCAGTCAGTCGCCAGGGGCAGCTCGTGGGACCCTGAAGAAAAGCCTAGCAGGATTCTAGGCAGGATGCTAGGCATCAGGATTTTTAGAGACTTTGCTAAAAAATCAGGAGAAGGTTATTGTAACTATGCTTCCACTTATTCAAAATCTTCGTAACTCAGAAATGTTCTGGAAATGACCTTCACTAACTATTCCGTCTGATCTGGTGCATGAACAGTGGCAGGAACAAAAAGGAAAACCCACTGAAACTCCAGGTGCCATTGCCTTGCAGTGCTTCAATACTAACACTTCCCATTTGCCCATCTGAATCATTCAGTGTTGTACAAACAAAGCCAGAGCCTGAAATACTGCAGGGGATCCAGAACAAGCAAAGGCTTCTCTTTTGTGTGGAATTTGTGGTGGTGATTGCAATTCAGCTGCCTTTTTGGTCTTTTTTCAAAGTTCCCAACTGCTGCAAATATGCACGTGGTGACGTCACTTCTACACCTTATGTACAAAGCTATTTTAGGGTGGGCTGTGATGTGTTTAAACCTACTTTAATCTGCAATAAGTACATAATGTTTTAGAGTTCTAGAAAACATAGAGCTATAGTAATCCAAATAATTTAGTCAAAATCACCTGTAACTTTTGACAGCAGACTCCTAACCGATTGGATTTGTAATAATTCATCTAGGAATCTGCCTTGGGAGGACGAAGTCTGACTTAAAGGACTATTTTGGAAATAAGAACCTATTTTAAGGCTGGTGGTTATGTTTCAAAAGCAGTCATTTATTATCTTTAATGAAACTGAAAATTTTTCCCTGAGTTTAAACTTTGCTTATGTTGCTAAACTGGGCTTAAGTAAATCAATAAAGCAAAAGGAGGCCCTGGAAGATAATTCTCTGATTTATATCTCTCTCTCTCTAAAGAGGGGAAGAAAACATTGGATAGTAATTCTGTTCAGATACTGCCCCCATACGTTCTGAGAGAACTTTCTTAAAGATAGTGATGGAATTTAATGAACTGTCATTATTCATAGAAATATAGAATCAAACTGAAGCTCAGCAAAAGCCAGGAAGCCTCAAGTTCCTATTTTAGGGACAGTTAATAGTATTTTGCCTCCAATCTGTCTTTATTTCTACATTTAGTTTTCAAATACTATATTTTTCAAGGGACAACTATGAATGCAGATAATACATTTCGATATGAAAAGGTGCTAAACTGACAGAGTTGTTTCAGATTGTGCTTAGAGGGTGTGTTTGTTTTCTCCAGCAGTTCTTACATCCTGCTAATAGATCAGAGGATTTTTTTGCTGCTGTTGAACTCCACGTGCCCAAGATCCACCCCTCCTCATGACATGAATGTGGCTCAGCTGAAGTGCTGCTCTCAGCTCTGCTTTCTTGCTTTTGCATCACTCAGGCCTCAGTCTTGTGTGGCTGCTCGTGTATTGGATTCATCTCTTTAGTATGACTTCCAGCTGTTAATTTGCTCCTCGGTTTTATCCTTCTGAACACCTTCGCCTGCAGGACATTTCCAGAAGCTTTCATTTACTTTTTGCTCCAGGACGCCTGTTTTTACTGACCCACCTGCTTAGTTTGAGTGCTGTAGATCTCCTCTAGCAATAATTCAGATAGATTTCTCCTGGATTATGAGAGGTAATTGTGAGAAGGGGAAGCCTTTTCTTCAGAGTCTTCCATCTCTACCCAACTCACCTCTTTTACAGCTTCATTAATTTTCTAAATATGAGAGAAAAGGCTAAAAGGGCCTCATCACCCACATAAGGACTCATTGCTTTTTTACAATACAATTTTTTAATGAAGTTTAGCAATGTGGTAAGAAAAATAAGCATGTGTGATGAAATTGCAGTGGAAATTTCTATAAACTGAAAATCAAGCACTTTTAGAGGTTTCTTTGTAGCTGAGTCTCCACAGCTTTCTGGCTCACCATTCGAAGAATGGGGTTTTATCTTAATATTTCCCAAACAAAAGTATAGTTTAAAAATTAAATGTGATTATACAGAGACTTTGGAGTTCAT
The DNA here is from genome assembly GCA_013397175.1 of Platysteira castanea. Classification (NCBI taxonomy): domain Eukaryota; kingdom Metazoa; phylum Chordata; class Aves; order Passeriformes; genus Platysteira; species Platysteira castanea. The sequence goes on from VYXC01009762.1 coordinate 1,105,119, forward strand.
TATAACTAATGCAACTCAGCTGCTACATGTTGCAGCACAATTATCATTTGAACTAGTAGTTTACATACATTTATCTAGGGTAAAAGTTGTACAGAAAAAGGAACATTTGAGTTAAAAAAGAAAAAATAACTGCCATAGGCTAATGTCACAGAGACAGGTTTTACTTTCTCAATGTCAATGATTTTATAAACATTGAAATGAGTCTTGTTGTTAGAATGGATAAACGATAAAACAATGCCTTACAGAAATATTAAATGTAAAAGAGTTGTTTTTTTGTAAAAGAGTTGGTAAAAATACATTTTAATTATATTTTCTTAGAGAATTAAATATATAAAAAAATCCACTTTTTTTTTTACTTCTTGAGAAATTCAGGAACACTTATCAATATTCATTTCAGCTACATCGATATCTTTTCCTATGCACAGTATAGAAACTGTCTTTAGCTGGAGCAGCCTCTAAGTTTTTATTTTTGTCATTTATTTTCTTAACTTACATCACTTTCTTGCCATCTGATCAACTCATCTTAATTTCAGTTTGGTTTGCTTCTGCATTCGCTTCCTCTGAGTGGCCAAGTCTGTCGCTTACATTACACATACATAAATTTTAATTTTTATTTTTATCAGAACTTTTATCTGGGATAAGTGTCAGCTTCTGCTACTTGCTTTAAGAAGCTTTGATGCAGTATCAGGAATCACTGCAGAGAGGACCTGGAGCAGTGAAACAAGGTAACCGAATTTATTCCCACTCCTGAGGTGCCTTCATGTGGTATCACTAGGGTGAAGGGACACTTCTGGTTTAACAAGACATTGAAATTCATTATAAAAAATGCAGAAGCCTAGCTCAAAGCTGCGTTCAGTAGGTCACCACCAGTCATTTCTGGGGCTGCCGCTGTGCCAGCAACCACGTGGCCCCTTTCCTCCTTTTCCATTACATCCCTGACTCGACGAGGTCAGTAGGACCTAGTCCTGATTCCTGATGCAGGCTGACATTGGCCTTGTTTTGTATAATGTGCCAGTAGGTTTGGCACTGAAGGTCAGTTTGTCTGGTGTATCCTGCATGAGATGGACTCCTCTCTCCAGCATTCATCTGTCTCTGTTCAGTAGTTCAGCACAGAGCCCTTAATCAGTCTGGATTATACAGAGAGGTGCAGAGTGCAATATGTGCCATTCCTTGGATACAATTATAATGGCCAAATTTCAGCTGTTTCGGGCAGGTGGTTCCTATCAGAGTACCTACTGTGCACGTCATCTAGCACGAGTGCTTTCCCATTTTCATTTCCCTCATTTTCTTTCCGCAGGCTATCAAAGCTCCTCTTCCCTTTTCATTCATCCTTTAGTTCCACTGTAAGTATCACTCTTGCAGTGTAATGATGCTAAACCCTGCTATGCAGTTCACTTGTTTGCAGTATACCACATTTGTTTCTAATGCAAGTAGCTTCACATCCCTTTGAAGTTCATGTCATTTTTCTCTTACCTTGAAAATTCATAGGTGAGATTATCTTTCCTTCCTCTGCATGTTAACTGCAAGCATTTATAAAAATCTTTGCTGGCTACAGTTTGAGCTACTGCTACACTTCTTTTAGCGTACTTTTTTGTTTGTGAGCTATCTTTTCACATTTAGCATTTGCCTGCCTTTTTCTCAGTCTATCTTTTTTTGCAAAACAAGTTTTGTGGGGTTTAGGGGGTGGGTTTTACACTCTAACTAAATCAAATTCTTTTTCTGTCTCAGCACAGCAAGCTTTGACCAGTTTGGCCATTTTTTGATCAGCTAGCTTTTACTTCCAGTATTGTCCTTTCAGGTATAGCCAATGAGTCTGTGCAGTAGTTCTCGTGTGGAAGGTCTTTACAAATATTTTTAAGTTTAGTAACCTTAGCCTTGCAGCTTTTCTAATGTTCTGGGAGTCTTTGTCCTTTTAATATTTTGACCGTAAGCACTTTACAGCTTTCCACTGTAATTACTCACATAATATTATGCTATAATAGCTCAAATCTGATTGTTTAAGCATCTGAGTAGGACATTTCATGAAAAAAATACTTGTACAAACATAGCTTTGTACTTGACATTTCTATACAGAAGCCATTAAACAAGAGATTAATTCCTCTCCTTTGGACTCAGTGCAGTTCTTTTATCTGTGTAAGTGATCCTATTGATACATGAGGACTTTTCATATCGGCCATGATTGCTAGACTGGACTCTTGTCTTCATATTTTGGAGACAGTTTAAGGCCTGTTCAGCAGTAGCTGCTTGTGACGTGGAGTGGAATTCATGCTGTGCCAAGCGCTCAGTTTCACACAGCTTATTACTAATTCCACTCTAATGAAAACCAAAAGGCCATCCTGCTTTTCCTCTTCATTGCTTATCCTACAAAACAACAAATGTCAGAACATCTTGTGGAATAGGAATCAATGGGGCAACATTACATTCAATTTCTACTCTTTTTTTTTCAAGGACATGCAAAAATTATGAGTTTGCTATTGTTCCAGTCATCAGGTAGTTTTATTAATTGCAATAAATATTCTGAACTTTCACATCTAAATAACAAGGGGTTTCGTTACTCAGTATTTATCACTGGAAAAGTCTGTAGATTCAAATATAATTTGTAAGTATTTGCCAATTATTTTGCAGTTTTAAGTCTCTGATTTTTTTCATCTTCCATCTGATTTATCAGCAGCAATTGCCTTTTTTATAGGCCATTCACTGTACTGAGAGAAATGCTTGGAGAAGATATTGTATCTACAAGAATTAGAGAAATCCTGCATTTTCCCAGTGATTTCTGGGACAACATTTCTTCTGTCAGCAGCAATTTAGTCACAAGCATTCTCTATGTAAGTCCTTCTTTCTAAAAGGACATTACGTTTTGATTATTTAGAACCTGAAGTCAAAAAGGACATGTTGTAATTAGATTTACTTTGGTAGGAATTGAAAATGTATTGTAGTAGTCAGAATCCCCAGGGGAAGGTTTCTAGTAAAATCTCTGTTGAATTTATTCATATGTGAAAATACAGTCAATATTGAAATATGAAATGTCAATAGAAGTAAAAAAGTATTAGCATTCAGTGTATGTTACAGTGCACAGCCTTGCCAGTTGGGATTTTTTTTTTGCCAAGCTTTGTTTCTCAAAGCTTCTATGTGCTTTTAAAAATGTAATCTCTAAAGGAGAATGAAATTAGTCTGTAAGAGTCATGAAAATGAGTAGCTTAGTTTTTTTTTAAACTACCATATAGAAATGAAAGGAAAATTATCCATAATGTTTCTCATTACCATGAATGCAAATCAGGGGATCATTTTCTAACATTCATGCATGGGGATTCACTGGCTGCCTGATGGTGGCAGAGACCGCTCAGCTGTTTGCTTGCTATTTTATCATCTCTACTGCCTTGGATAAAAGACAGCAGTATAAAAAAGTGTTAAGGCAGAGAAAATATGGCCAAATGTTGCATTAACAAGATGTCATCTTCAATAAACTTCTAACTTTTGCATGGATTCCTGAAATATTTACCCGTCCCAAGTTCACTGCCAAATCCAAAATCAGTGGCAAAGGGGGAAGTTTTTATTTTCCAGTCAGGACCTCAGGGATGATACCATCCATCCATCCTTCCATAGCTGTGTCTGGGAAGACACAATAAAGACGCTCTCACACCTGCCAGGTTTAGCAGAAAGGAGGGGAAAGCCTTTATTATTGACATATCTCACATTCTTATACAATTCCCAACTCCACAAGGGATTGGAGGACATGTCACTTCCTTCTCAATCCCACTGGAGAAAAAATATGTTCATCAAAGTTCTCTTATCACAAAAGGAATGAAAAACAGAAAATACCGTTAAGTAAACATTGGCTATTATTTACATGAAACTATGTGAAAGAATCTGACTCCAAGGTTAAAAACAGAAGGCTTAGCAAAAACCAAGGCAACACATAGCCCCAAACAAACCACCAGCAGTAATTCAAAACAAAAATGCCCCAGGATGGAATAATTTTCCCTTGGGGCTTCACTGCTACAAGGCACGGGGCATAAGATCCACTTTCACGTCTCTCTCTGGTAAGGGAGCACTGCCTGGAAGCCATCCAGGTCTGCCATGGCTTTGTCTTTTCTTTCTCTGACCAGCCATCAGCATGAATGTGTTCCTTCTGGCCTCTTGCTCTAAAACTCATAAGGCTGGTGTTGATCTGCACGGATGGAATTGCATAGTTGGGTTGGACTTGCTTAAGCATGTTGTTTCCTTCCTGTTCAGCATGGATGCCCACCACAATTTCAAGGAATCAGTGAGCAGCATTTGAATCCTGAGAGCTGTCAGTGTATTTACTGTATTAGAAACATGGTCTTCTTGGTACTGAGAGAAGAAGAAAAGAGAAAATTCTTATTTTCCAGTACAAAATTCCTGCTTAGAAATTTACAATATGTTTTTGTCATTATTCTCTAACAGTAACTTTAAATATCTCATTTGTTTTCTATATTGTCTGTGAAAAAGACTGAGTTGATTGAAGCAAATTCACATGTTTATCCAAGGAATAAATGGAAACATGGGAAGCACAGCAAATTATTTGCCTATAAGTCACATTACCACTGTGAGATACATTTGAGGAGTTTTAAATGCTTAGGAAAGCAGATGTTTAGCTCCCAACAGCTTCTCTTCAGCCATCCACTTTCACCTTTCTGCCTTTCTCTAGCCAGCACCTATGAGACTGAAATGAATTGAAGACTTTGCTCACTTTCAAATGCAAGTTACTTGACATGGAATACTGAGACTCATTAAGTACTTTGGCAGGATTCCAGAGTCCCTTTCTTTCTCTGTTACTTAGCAACAAACAGAACTTTGGAGAGGGCTGTTGGGTTTTTGGGTTTGGTTTTGTTGGGATTTTTTTTTTAAAAAGGAGTTTGTGCATGACTGTCTACCATTCCCTAAATCTACCACATTTCCTGTTTCTCATCTAGAGCCCCTTATTGGATGAATAAAGGTAAATATTGTTTGGTTACACTACCATTTGTCTATGCCTTTCATAGCTTCGCCATTTAAACAGCATTAACCCAAACACACTCAGAGGCACACACACACATGGTTCAAACATCTTCATTATTGTTTGTGTTGCTTTATTCATTCTTCAGGTCTCCTGTCATGGCTGGAGGTCTATTTGCTGTTAACCGGAAATGGTTTTGGGAGCTGGGAGGCTATGATCCAGGATTAGAAATATGGGGAGGAGAGCAGTATGAAATCTCCTTTAAGGTAAGTCATCAAGCCACTTTATAGAATACTTCCTTGCTGGTGTTACCATGATGCTTTCATTCATCCAGGCGTCTGTCTTTTAACTAAAATTAATTTAATACAATACTTTTTTTCATTAGGAATTCCTATTGTGCCATAAACATATGCTCCAGAAACCATACAAAAATCACACTGAGTGCAGTTCCCTCTGAAAATGTAGTAGCTTACCACTATCAAAGAATCAAGTTCCACTTTTTGCCTTTCATCAAGTCTTCTCCACTTACCTTCGCTCAGATGCTGTGTTTGTGGTCAAGTGTTGAGCTCAGTTCAACAAGCCAACAGAGAACTAATCCAGAAAAATGAAAATGACATAATTTTTATGTCCAGATCAACAAGTTTATTCATCTCTGGGGATAGGGTCCCCTGGAGTCAGCTCAAGAAAATGGGGGGAAATAGAGAAAGTCATAGGAAGAAAGACTCTTTTCAGTAGCAGCAGATCACTAGAGCAGCTCAGCTGCCATGAGCTGTTGTTTGCGGGCCAGCTGTTCCAAAGCAGAGTTTTTAAATTGCATTTAAATTGTTGTAATGACATATGGGGAGTTTTCAAGTGCTCAGGTTATCTACAACCAGCCACACTATAATATACCCTCATATCCTTTATGTGGACATGTGTATTGAAATCAATTACTTGGCATTTACATGTAGAGCTGAAAGTCTTGTTACTTTCTCCATGTAAAACAGGCATTTGTACTAGTTTGCTGAGGACTAACATGTCTAATTTTGAAAACTGAGTTTGTTTTCCAGTGTACCCTAGGACAAGAATTTTTCCTCGTGGTCTCTACATGCAAAGTTTTTCAAGGACTTGGTCGTTTCATGACATAGATGATTTGAGTCAAACATATTTGGATAAAGCTTGGAACTGAAATTACAATTCAAATGTAGCTCCGGGATCTTTCCAGCCTACTTCCAAACTCTGTCAGTTTAAAGCTCTTTAAATAAATTTAGGATGTCAGCCATGACTTATATCAGGTATCTTGGTGAATCTGAGTATCAGCTGCAATTAAGAGAGTGTTGAGGCCATTCTGTTGAATGAAATGTACGGTGTTGCCTAACACTGGGTTTCCAGGCTGTCTTTACAGGAGTTACCAAGAACAGAAAAATGTTTTGCTTTAACTGGCTTACTCTCATGTTTCTCCAAATCATTTTTATACCTCAGCAAAATAAAACAGGAAGGCAGTGGAAACTCAATAGCTAGACCATATGTTTAGAATATATTGATTTACCTTCTGTCCCTTTAGATTGTTTCAGAGGCAAATACTTGTAGCTGTCACAATGGTCTCCGACAGGTCACTCATGATTTTATTATCCTATTTCAAATATTCCTTTCATTCATCATCACAAAGAATATACTTGTTGTTCTCTCCAGACTTTGTATAGAAACCATGGTAACACAACTGGAAATTGAGATACCAGATTGTCCCAGTGTGTTTCGTTCAGGTGAGAGATTTTTTTTTTTTTGGAGGCAGCTGTGCCACACTGGGTCTCATTTCAGTCATATCTCTGATCTATCTCATTAGTATATAATGACCTTACGGTCCCTAGCCCTTCTTACTAGTGTTAAAAGAAGAAAAATATAGTCTTTAGAAATGACTGCCAGATAGGAGTAAATTCCTATTGGAAGAATTAAGAGATGTAAATTTCAAAAAGATTGCTGTTTGGTTTGGAATAACAAAAAAATGGAGAAAAATCACAGAGGTGGAAGAGAGAAACAGAAAGGACTGGGGTTTATTATGTCAGAATCACCACTATCAGCTTGGGAAAGGTTTCTGCTTCAGCAGTTTCTCCTGTAGCTATAGATTCAGTCATCTTAAAACTTATTTAAATGAGGACATGTTAGCCAGACAGTTCAATTTACCAGATTTGTTCACAAAACTTGGTAAGATGGTGGACTTGCAAACTGTTCCAAAGTCAGTGAAAGTCAGTGAAAAACCAAACAACCAGACTGGTTCTGTTTCCTTGACTTCACTTGAGTGAATCTGAAATGATAATTTACTCTTTTCTTAGAGCATCCATATCTATGGCCTGTGGAAGTGTTGTCAGAGGGGTGCCCTGTGTTGATGCCACATCTTATATTAATTTGCTTGACAAATAATTATTTGGAGTATTCTGGATGGTGATACAGGCAAAAACTGTGTCTCAAAGTATGACCTCTTCATTAAATAGTTTCTTAGATAAATTTTTACATAAGAAAGTGTTCAGGATTTGATTTTTTGGCAACATCAGGATCAATTTCTTAAATTAAAAAAGTGTATGACATCTTGCTGACAGTACTCTTCGGTGTGTGCTAGACGTGTGAAAGCTGGTAAAGCACTGCAACTCACCTGATTAATATCATCTCTTCACAATAACAAGGAAAGCTACTGCTTGGGAAATCCTAAATTTAAATCTGTCAGACAGGCACAGTTTATGTAGTAATCACCACAACAGAGAGTAGCAAAAGGTACTAATGTCCAGTTTTCCTGAAGATCCTTGCGGCTGACCTTGGCTGTACGCCAGGTACCCAGCAAAGCTGTTCTAACATCTGCCTCCTCACTTGAATAAGGGAAAGGAAATAGAACAAAAGGCTTATGGATCAAGATAAGGAGAGGGAGAGATCACTCACCAGTTACCATCATGGGCAAAGCTGACCTGATCTGAGGAGAAAATATTTTATTACCAATCAAATCAGAGTAGGGCAAGGAGAAATAAACTCAAATCTTAAAACACCTTCCCCCACCCCTCCCTTCTTCTCAAACTCAATTTCACTCCCTATTTTCTCCACCTCCTGACTCTCAGGGGAACAGGAAATGGGGGCTATGGCCAGTTCATCACATATTATCTTTCCTGCTCCTTCCTCCTCAGCGGGAGGACTCCTCACACTCTTTACCTGCTCCAGCATGAGGTCCTCCAGGGGCAGCAGGTGGATCTCTGTGATCTCTGCTCCACCCTGAACCTTTCAGGGGCTGCAGGGGCACAGCTGCTTCACTGTGGCTTTCACCACAGTCTGCAAGGGAATATCTGCTCCAGCACCTGGAGCGCCTCCTCCCCCTCCTTCTTCCCTGAGCTTAATGTCTGCAGGGCTGCTGCTCTCACATATTCTCACTCCTCTCTCTGGCTAAAATTGCACAGTAACTTTTCCCTCTTTTTAAATCTGTTACCCAGACGCTCTACCACCATCACTGATGGCCTTGGACAGGGGTATGTCTGTCCTGGAGCCAGCTGCCTTTTGCCATATTGAACCTGAGGGAAACTTCTGGCAGCTTCTCGCAGAAGCTACCCCTATTTCCCCCTGCTACCAAAACCTGGCCATGCAAACCCAATGCACTGGACATTCCTTAGGCATTGTAAAATCCAGTCCTTTGCACTGGACATTCCTTAGGCATTGTAAAATCCAGTCCTTTGCACTGGACATTCCTTAGGCATTGTAAATCATACTGTAACAAAAATCCTACTGGTGATCACCTAGCCTCTCGAAGGTAGTCACCTGTATCTAAGTTGTTTTATCCTTATCCATGCCAATACATCTTCCAAACTCTCTTCATCCCTGTTTTCCAAAACACACCTCCAAGTTCATTAATCCCTTTCTTTATCATCATTATCATCATAATCATTATTAATTCCCTCCACAGCTGTCAATCCTGGCAGGAGATAGGGAGTGGAGAGCATTACCATTTGTCAGTGCAGTTGTAATCTATATGAAGGACTGAAAAATGTGGAATATTGCCACTTTTCTCAGAATTTTAGAGGTGCTGGTGAGTATTGTTGAAATACCCACAGTCATCAGTTCCCAGTTTACATGGTAGGATTTTAATATTTCCTGACAGGAAATCCCACTGCACCTCCAGTAAATGGGTTTGCAATTTGCCAACCCATTGACTGTAGATTTGCAGTCAGTGATCCTATTTCTCAATTTTTTTTCATTTAGCTGAACAGTCTCACTGCATGTAAAAGTTTACGGGAAAATATTGTTCTTTCTCCTTTTCTACAACTGCCAAATCTGTTCTTTTGGCTTACATTTCAAGAAGAGTGACCGAAAAAATGCCATAAAATTTTTATATTCTTATTTTCTACAACTTTTTCAGCTCCACTGATGTAATACATTACTACTGTTTGTCATCCATCCCTCTTGCACAATATGAAGAGCACCAAGTTGTTGTCTTTGCCTGAAATACTTTATATTCCTCTTCCACCAGTTTACTGTTTGTGTTTTCCATTCATTTCAATGTCTCTCACTGTCGCCTGTCTTGTTACTGACTCTCAGCAGCAGCATATTTCTGAATTAGTTTGGAAGCATGATCCAAAGTCCATTCAGTACCTTCCAAATCCTTTGCATAATTTGCTCTGTTTATGTTCCTTTTCCCCAGTGACACATCCTCCACTGCTCAAAAATCATGAGTCTCTTACTACAGTAATTATGATTACAGTGTAGCATATGGGTTGGAATCTCAGTCTTTTACACACAGTATTTACATTTTCCAGATAGTCTCCAGGCTGGATCACTCATAAAGCAGAGAGGTAAGGTCGGGGAACCACAAGAGAAGGCAGAATTCAATTTAGAAGACAAAGAGGCAATGTGAAAAGAGAGTGATTCACCCAAAATCCCACAGGAGCTGTCGAACGAGCCAAAAAATGCATCTGTGACATCTAAACTCCAGTCAGGCACAAAGCCACATAACCACAGCTTAATTTCTTTTAAAGCTTGTGTTAATGCCTGCCTTTTGCTTTCAACCATCCCTATAGAGTGTTTTGCAACATTCTGTTGGAAGGAGACATATAAATTGTGAGATAGTCTCTAGTTGACACATAAACTACTCTTTTGATCTTTCCGAGCTGGAATTGCATTATTTTGGTTTCATCTTTGTTTTTTATATCTCAGCTGCAGACCAGATTCATTGCTTTTGTAAGAAGGAGACATTAACGATCCTGAGAGATTCATTGCCTCTGATATAATTTTGCCAAATGTCCCACACCACCTGAATTCCTTTTATGGTGTGCTGGAGGTCTGTAATACTTAACACAGAAGTCATTCTCCAATTTCTTGCATTTAGTGCATGTGACATAAAAATGCACATTTTAAAGACAAAGTTGCCAGAATTGATCTTCTCAGGAAAATATAAAAAATGCTTTTAATACCATTCTGAAGCTGAAAGATAAACAGGAACAGCTGCTAAATATCCTTCAAGGCAGCCCAAGATTCATTTCAATTACCCTGCACAGCATACCTCAGGTGCAGCACAGCATTTTCAGGTTTTATATCTATCAAATATATGCCTAACACAGTGTTATTTCCTCCCACTTGTTATTGCCTCGGCATATCTGACTGGGGTTTTTTTCTAATTCCTTTTCTCCTTTTTTTTTTTTAACTGTTATCCTACTGCTTTAGAGGAAATGCAATATATGTCTACTGCAGCTCTTATTGCCTCAGTTAAAGTAATACTGGCCTAAATATATATATATGTAATTTCTGCTTTCTTGTCTTTTAAATTTGTTCTGGGGCTGACCGTTGAGTCACATTGCTGTGCTGTGGACATAGCCTTCTTCAAAGGCTAAGAAGACTTGATTAATCACAGTAATAATTTGTCTAGCCTTTGAAATGACACCTTCATTTAAAAAACAATAACAGATAGTAAACATAGGTCTGCACCTTCCTTGGTGCACTGGGTTGTTTGAAGACAGCCACAGAGAGGAAATCCCCACTAAAAAAGTCCAAGTGATGTAACATACAAAGGAAATGTTAGAAGAGTGAATAACATTAACACTTTTGGTTTTATGATACTTTACTATGTTTATGCACGTGTTTTCCAGAGAATTAGTTGTCATGAGATGAAACAGGTGAAGATTTCAAGGTTTCTTTAAGAGACAAATTTTACAAAATGTTTTTTTTCAAAGAGAATGATGCTCATGTCCACATGGCATGACTACATGCAAAATTGCTCTGGGTGGTAATGAGCAATTTTGGCATGGGGGCAGAGCGTTCATTTGGGTCTCCATTCCCAAGCCACCAGTAAACTTCCTCCCTGAGAAGGACTGTGCCCACTAGGAGAGTAGATGACATATCCAGAGGCACTTACCCAGAGCTCCTATGCCTTAGTCAGTTCTGTGATGTGAGGAAGTAAGCAGCAGCTTCCCGAGTAGCTCTCAACTCTACCCGACTGCACATGGGTGTCCATGGAAATTAAGGACAAAGCCCCACTTTCACTGGTTTCAAGCCTTCCTTAGACATTTACAGTAGTGTATTTAGGTTTGCCCTGTAAAGAGGTTAGATCCTCAAGCATTTCATTATCAGGTCTCAGATGCTGTGGCTAAGTGACTGTAAGGGCTGATACACAAATGATCCATGAGAAGCAGCTACCTAAATCACTTGGTAATTCAAGCCTTCACTCTAACCTCTATTTTCTCCATTCACAATATGAATAGCACAGTCAGTCAGAGGCTGAATTCCAGGACCAGGCAGATATACCCACTGCGACACAAACAGGCAAGCACAATGAAAGTGGCCAAACATAAAGTCCCTTCAAACCCAAACCATTCTATTCTATTCTATATATTTTATGATTTTATTTTGAACATACTCTGCTTTTGCACGGTGAGATTCTGGTTGGGAGAGTCTGCCATGTTGCCATATCCCAGTTACCAGCATGCCAGGAAGGCCACCACAACTGTGGGAGGGGTCAGCACAGAACGATGAGTTATTTTGACATACACCTTAGTTAAAATGCTTTTTTTTCTGCCTCATTTGTTTCCAGGAATTATTTTTTCGCTTGCTTTCTGTCTGCTTTCCAGGTGTGGATGTGTGGAGGTGGCATGTATGATGTTCCATGCTCTCGAGTTGGACATATCTACAGGAAGTATGTCCCATATAAAGTCCCCTCTGGAACCAGTCTAGCACGGGTGAGTAATTAGGTCTTGCTGGTTTTCATTTTCATTCATTATCAGTCTCTTCATTCCTTGCAAACCAGTTTCCAGTAAACTATTAAAATGGAAAATGAATGTTTCTTTATTTTTCTGAAATGAGATGTGCAATTACTGCAGTTATTCTGCTTTTCAGAGATAAGATTGCCAAGAATAAAATGGAAGCTTAAAATTACAGGGTTGGGCATCTCAGCACAGAAGCACGTTTCATGCTGATTCAAAAGAACCTGGGAATAACCTAAGGCTTCCAGTTCTCAAATTGCACAGTGTTGTCAGTCATAGTTTTTATAAGCAGGACCAATTTGAATGCGCATTTTCTTATCAGTCAGCAGAACAGGCAGAATCTCATGGAAGAGATGTTTTCTGAGGCAAAAGGACTGAGTAACAATTATTTGAGCGACTGTCTGATTATTGTGTAAAATCTGGTTGTGGAATACAGCCAGCTTGGAGCTGTGAGAGTGAGAAATTACAAGGCCTCTAAACATTTCTCAAAGACTACTGAACACATCCACACCCATGAGGGGCTTTTTGCTAAAGAGAAAATATTCTGTAACTTTCTGGAGATATTCACAGGATGTCAAAAGATGGGAGATGAAGGGCACAGATGTAGCTTCCAGGAAGATACTAGTATTTATTCATGCTTGAGTTTAATCTTTTCTGGTTTAGAGGATTTTTTTTAAAATAAAATAGCATTAATATTACAGTCTGCATATTGCCATAGGGTAATATTTCATGAATCACAGTTTTTTCTTAATAATGAAAATGTGGTATGAATAAAAGAATGAATTTCTTGCTTTAAGGGGGAGATATCCTTGGTTTCAGCCCCACAGGACAAGGCTTGCTGTACTAACTGCAGTAGAAAATAGAGACTGCCTGTGCTGCCTGCCTGACAGCTGGCTAGACAGAAAAAAGAATTTACCTTAACAGGGCATCAGTGCAGACACTGTGACACACAATTCACTAATGGGATTAGTAGTGGGGGCAAAAACTGTATTGACTAAATTGTGAGGTTAATATCTCCCCCTAGTTTAGTTCTATATCCTGTCAGAGTTGCCCCATCCAGATTTTTGGACTGCCTGAATTAAACTGCTTCATTTATGATATTCCCTGCAAAATTCATACACAACTTGAAATGAGAAATTCAAACCTCAGTCTCTGTTTTCTTCTGTTAGAGCACATAGTATCTCGTTGGAGAATATCCTATCTCATGGACTACCTGTAGGAGGAAAATACAATAATTTCTATTTGTACTACTGGCATCTTGCGCGGTTCAGCACTTAACTGGCTTTCATGGTGGCACTGTGAGTGCTTAGAACCATCAGGTGACACAGTCTGCAGCCTCCCTGTACTATTTATTTTAGCTTGATTTCAATAAATCACTCATGATATATTACTGGAAAACATTTCCAGTTGCAAAAATGATATCTCTGTCCATGCACAGACTGATCAGTCTGTAACTTGTGGGAAAAGATCTAGTGGGTCTTATCCTTCCATTCAAAAAATAGATAGTTTTTTTCTGTGTTGTGGCAGTCCAAAACAAAATGCTTGGGTAAATTTGTGACATATAGTTATCACTAAAAGAAACTTTGAATTCTCAGATTCACAGCTTCTTTCCGGTACAGTATTATTTATATTACTGCCAAGAGCACAAGAGCATCTGTATGTTTTGGTGTTTGGGGCTATTTCAATAACTAGCCAAGGAAGAGAATTTTTTTATTGACCCATCATATTGTGTGTATTTTTAAATCTAAAATTATTCTCTTTCTCTCATCCTTGCCAGAAAAAAAAAAATCCAGAACAGAATTATCTTCAGTGTGTCAGGCCCAAATGGAGCTGTTAGCCAAAATAATATTAGGCAAATATTCACAGGAGTGGCCTGGATAGTTCAACTATCTTTGCATTATCCTCCAAATGTTATATCATCCAAAGACTATAATCTACGCCTTATGAGTTTTTTATCTAAAATTTCCTTCTAGTTCAAATATATAATGAATAACACACTCAAGGATATCTGAAAATATTATCTCCACTGCCAAAACCAGTGCTTTTCACTACTAAGTAGTTTCCACAAAGGTTTTTACTAAATCCTTTTCCACCTTCTGCTGTTTAAAGGAGCATGCTGGAGATGCAGTTCACAAAGGAATGAGCCCTAGAAAGCCCAATTGTGATTCTATAAATGATTGCAACAGGCCTTCATTAATCAAGGGGGAATTTCCCCTCTTGCAGATACTGCATGAAAGGTTGACAAATTTTACCATCCTATTCCCCAGCACCAGCACAAGGGATATCAGGAGTGGAAGTAGGAAGAGAACAGAGCTTCTAGACAAATTCAGGCATAGCCCAAATCGTGCCATGGGTTTCCTTTCAAGTTGTTTCAACTTGTTTACCCTTAAAAAATAATCTTTAAAGCGAGCATTTTACCTTCCCTTGGGATTTCACCTCTCTTTATCTTTCAGCAGTGAGTTTCAACACACAGTTTCAGCCAGCTACGTAACAATTGACTAGTCTCAGTATCTGTTTAGAGAGCTGTGACCTGCCATGAGAATCATGTGTGCTTTAAGAAATCAGAGACCTGTCAAAAACTTTGTTGCACCTTCCTATCACTAAATAATCATTAGCATACCACACACAATAGTATGGATCATTACATCAATTTTCTATGTCCTTCTTATCTGTCACTCAACATCTGGAAAGCTTATGCATATTTGTTACTGCCACATTTGTTGCATGCCACATAAATTGAAAAGCATACACATATGAAACACTGTTAGTAAAATTGTTTGGTGGTGCAGAGCAAAATTAAAGCAAGCTGTAAACATGCATAGTAGATTTATAAACAGATTCTGACAATCAAATATGGATAAAAAGACTGAGTATTTTTGTCTGAAGATGTGTCAAGATGTTGCTGCTTGCCAAAAAGCAGTCAGTGTTCAATTTACAGGCAATTGCACATAAAGAAATATTAATAGGCATGCAGATGTCAACACTGATTCCACTTTATAACCTGGAAGCAGCACATAATTATTCATTCAGCTGTGCAGCCCTTCAGAAGGACCTTGACAGGTTGGAGAGATGGTCAGAGAGGAACCAGCTGAAGTTCAATGAAGGCAAATGTGGAGTCCTGCATCTGGGGAGCGAATAACCATGCACCAGTTCAGGCTGGGGACTGAGCTGCTGGAAAGCAGCTTGTGGAGAAGGACATGGGGGTCCTGGTGGACACCAAGCTGTCCATGAGCCAGCAGAGTGACCTTGTGGCCAAGAGGCCACTGGTGACCTGGGGTGCATTAGGAAGAGCATTCCAGCAGGTCAAGGGAGGTGATCCTGCCCCTCTACTCAGCCTGGTGAGGCTGCACCTGGAGTGCTGTGTACAGTTCTGGGCTTCTCAGGACAAGAGAAACATGGAGCTCCTGTTGAGAGGGCAATGAAGATGATTAAGGAATTGAAGCATCTCTCTTATAAGGAAAGGCTGAGGGAGCTGAGCCTGTTCAGCCTTGAGAAGGGACAATAAAGAGGGGACCTCATCAGTGTCTGTCAGTATCTGAAGGGAGGGTGCCAAGAGGATGGAGCCAGGCTCTGCTCAGTGGTGCCAAGCAATAGGATGAGAGGCAATGGGCAGAAACTGATTCACAGGAAGTTCCATCTTAATATGAGGAAGAACTTCTTTACTGTGTGGGTGACTGAGCACCAGAACAGATGGTCCAGACAGGTTGTGGAGTTTCCTTCACCAGAGATATTCAAGAATCATCTGCACACAATCCTGTGCCATATGCTCTAAGATGACTCTGCTTGTGGGAACCAGATGACCCAATGTGGTCCTTTCCAACCTTATCCATTCTGTGATGCTTTGATCTTCTAATCCTTGAATGCAAAAAAGTCAAAGACATTTTTGTGGGGTTTTTTTAATGTTTTCTCAAATCTGAATGGAAGTTTTGCTTTTAAGTTAGTGAATACAATGAGATAGACAGCTTAGCTATCCAAAAACATCACAGAGAAGATGGAGAACTAGATATTTTTGGACAATAATTACATCAAAGTGGTGGTAGCTACTTGCCAGGATTTATTCCATAGGCTAGAACTGGAACCCAAGTTACAAGGCTAAAGAAATCTGTTGGGAGTCAAACCACTGAACTCTTCCAGGCTTAGCTGCAGGGATGAGCTATGGTCTGTATGGGTCTATAAAGCAGGCATGGCAGCAGCCAACGAATTTGTGGAAATGTTCCTATAGTGTCACTCTGTGTTCCACAGCTCCCTCACAGCCGCAGAGCTGGGGACAGGCAGCATCCTCACTAGAACTAGGAAACATCCCTGCCCCCAAACCCTGCAGGTTGGCCTCATGTGAGCAAGAAGTGTAGATTTTCCAATTCATAAATCTTAAGTTATTGTTTTTGTATGCCTGGCGGACATGCAAACTTTTGTAGAGAGAATGAAATCCTGTTTGTTGTCAGATGACGTCTGTGGAGTTTCAGTTCCAGGTATTTGCAGACTACTGGCTGAAAATAAATAGTCTCTTGCTTCTCTGCCAGCTGTGCTTACTCTTAGAAGATTTATTTATATACAACACCAGGTTTGTCACCTAGTTAGAATACTGTCTTCCATGCAGACACATTTCTTTTATGCCCGCAGACATCTCTTTATTTGGTTGGATTTTGCTGTTTTTTGGGGTTTTTTTACAGAAATATTTCTGATATGAAACCCATTTAAGTTTTAAACACAGTTAGGTGTAAAGAACCAAAGTAAGATACCCAAGAAGGGGAAATGTTGACAAACAGTAGCACTACATAAATTAAAAAGGGAGTTAGGGGAGAAGGGGAAAGGTATGAAACGCTCCACTGAGGCTTAACTGATGTGGGCAGGTTAGGTATTGAGACCTGAACATCACAAGACTGTGGTTAGTGTCCAGGAAATTTTTTATTGTTTTTCCACTGTAGAAATACACAGAAATGGTAAAAGTTGTGGTCTGACACTGATGGAAGGACCTTTGCACAAAACTGAGGGTACCGTTTTTCTCCTTGTGAGTGCTCTGGAGTTTTGTACCCTGCTGCTTCTGGCATATTAATCCATACTTTTTGGATGAGCTCCTCCAGTCATATTTTGTTCTCTTCTCTGTGATGATTCATTGCAACATTATGCTACCCATATTCCAGAGGAACATAAAGTAGAGCTGTCTTGACAGGATAGATCCCAGTGCACTTTTCAAAAACATTTTGTGTAAAAAAACCTGTATATTATTTCCTGCCAAATTAAATACAGCTGCTTCCAGAGGTAAACAGGGCACCCATTTTGAAGTAGCAACAATACTGTGCTTCACAAAACAGAACCAGAAAAATTTAAATTAGGAAGATGGTGTAGGTGAGGTAAAAATAATCCCACTGGAATTTTACTAAGAAAAAGAGATTAATATGTCAGTCGTGGCTGAGATTGTTTTGTTACTCTTGGCAAGTAAACAGTAATGTACCCTCTTACATTTCACAACCAAAATACAGTCGGGCCTCAGACATGCTGTGGTGATTCATATTTGATTGGCATAACTGAAAGTGATTTTTGATGTCCTGGCTCACCTGACAAATACCAGCTGGTGACATCCAGCTTCCTGGAAAATGTTCAGATTAAATGCAGGACAATAGGAACTCATAACAGGTTTCAAATGTTCCAGTAGTAGTTTAGTATTGACAAAAGTAAAGTCTATTGATTGAGATCAGGGTCAGTTTCATGCAGTGAGATAGATACAAAAGCAGAAAAAACAGGTTATGCAGGTGAAGTGAAACAAATAATAGAACCATTGTGCTCCTTTAGTGACACCTGATAAAAATCTTTAGAACATCTGGAGAAACTAAGAGCAGGAATTACACTGTTATATTAGTTCAACTGCTGCATCTAAAATGTTAATTGGAAAAGATATCCCTAGAGGATGGAGGTGTGCTGATTTGCAGTATAGCTCTGGAGCTCTCTTCTAAGTGCTGTCATCTCAAGCCAGCGCACCAGCCAGTTACAAAATGAGGAGCTACCCCTCTCATTTTAGGGACTAACCCAGTTAAACCTTGCTTAAAGATAATATTTATGGACCTATCATTTGACATGTCCCTGCCTCACCCTGATGTTCCATTCTCATGGCCAGTGTCTGCTTTCCTCTCAGTGACTAATATCACGTCTCTTGAAAATGACAGGTGATCTTACACACTTAAAAAGAAGGGACAGTCATTCGATCACAGAGATGTATCTACCCTACTCACGGAACAAAATGGCCCATGAAAAATTTTCTTTTTTTCAAGTGCAGAAGTCCTCATTTATATCTCTCTCTCTCCAGTCAAGTTCATTTAAACTCTTTTATTGAAGTTTGCTGGCTTTGGCTGGGATAAAGTTAATTATCTGGAGAGTAATTAGTATGGGGCTGTGTTTTCAATTAGTGCTGGAAACTGCTGGAAACACAGAGGTGTTTTCCTTATTGCTAAGCAGAGCTGGAACAGGGTCAGAGCCTTTTCTGCTCCTCACACCACCCCCCCAGCAAGCAGGGTGAGGAGCTGGGAAGAGACACAGCCAGGACAGTTGAGCCCAACTAACCACAGGGATAATCCATATCATATGGCATTAGACTCAGTATATAAAGCTGAGGAAGGGGAGGCATTTAGAGTGGTGGTGTTTGTCCTCCCAAGTCACCATTAGGCATGATGGAGCCCTGCTCTCCTGGAGATGACTGAACAGCTGCCTGCCCTTGGGAAGTGGTGAATGACTTTGCTTGTGTGCACAGCTTTTCCTTTCCCTGCTGAACTGTCTTTATCTCAGCTCTGGAGTTCTCTCACCCTTCAGATTCTCTCTCCCACCCCTCTACAGAGGAACTAAGTAGCTGTGTGGTGCTTACTTGTCAGGTGAGGTCAAACCCTGACATCCATGTGTCAGTGACAGACTACAGTTGAGTAAAAATACAAAGCAAAATCACAGTCTTAAATGTGTGAGTTCATATAAACTTAAATAAAACTCGTCTAAATGTAAGCCCAGTGGTAAAGAATTTACCAGAGAGTAAAATTGTAACAGTGATTAAAATTATATCAAGAATGCGTAAATGAGCAACTGATGACAGCTGATGACTCAGTGTGGTTGCTCTCACTGTTGTGTTCATCTCACAGCTTCTTTGTGACAGCTGTTACAACCTTACATAGAGAAGTACACATCTACTGAAATACCATTGGGCCTTACTTATCCTCATACAGAATTTTTTCACTGAGAATGACAAAAGAGAGAACAAATTGTCATTGGTCTTCTTGGATAGGTCCTGAGATGCTCCTCAGATGTCCATCTAAAGTCCCTATGACTTCTTCATTTTGTGTGTCAATTCATGTAACTAATTAATATTTAATTGATCTTCATTTAATTGTTTTTATTTAATTTTTTTTCCTTTTTTTTTCCTATTAAGAGTAACCAATCTGGACATCTGTAGCCTTGCAATGAATTTGTCAACCAAGCTAAGCTACGCCATTTTCAGCTGTAGAAACATGTTGTCAAGCATTGGAACAGGCTGCCCGGGGAAGTGGTTGAGTCACCGTCCCTGGAGGTATTTAAAAGACATGTAGATGTGGCACTTAGGGACATGGTTTAGTGGTGGACTTGGCAGTGCTGGGTTAACAGTTGGGCTCAATGATCTTTGAGGTCAGTTCGAATCTAAATGATTCTATGATTCTATTTTTCATTTTTTCCTTTCCACATGCATTTACATGAGATGTTCAGATTGAATCCAGGCAAGAGTGGTCTGCCACAAAGATATGCCAAAACTGATTCTTTCTATAGTGATATTTTATGCCATTTGAGAAACTGGCATCTAAAGGAGTTTCCTGTAGAAGAGTACATAAATATTAGCAGGAGACAGAAATCAAGAAGATTCAAATCTAATTCTTGTTCATTCTAAATTATTTGAAGATTAGTTTCACTGTGAAACTTAACTTTCTCATGATGATGAAAACAAAATGAGTGCTTAAATGATGCTGTAAAACGTTCACAAAATGCCACCTAATCTGGTCGGCTCTTAAAGTTCTTTGACATGCAAGTTCTGTGGCTGTATACACACACAGAGTAAAATCGTATCAAAGTCGAACTTAAAAGTCAAGCTTAAAACCTGGTTCACAGCTAGACTCTGTCGCGACTGGGTAGCTATTCAAAACCATTCCCACTTGTGGGGCTTATATGATATGCTCAGGTTGTATCTAGCCTCACCTAAGGGTCAGGCAAGGAGGAAGACACCAACCTCCTTCCTCCATCCACTATGTCAAGACATCCACCCAGATTATGGGAATAGCAACTCTGGAAGACTTGTAAAGGACTTGAAATCACATCCTTACCTTACAGTAAGTCATTTGATTGGTAGGCCCTTGAAGTGCTCAGAGATGAGGGCTCTCATTTTGGTTGTGCTCCTCAGATAGGATGAGTAAAACCTCAGCAGCTCCCTGCCATAATTTGCAGAGAAGAGTAATGATCCTAAGAGGTTCTCTGCAACTTATGCTGCTAGACAGCCACAGAATGGGGATATTCAGTTCACAAGTTTACCCATCTCATCTTGGACAGCCTGTATTTTTGCTCCAGGAACATGCTGGGTTGGCACATTCTAAATAAGAATGTAAATGATGTTTGTCTTTTTTGTGCAAGGTTGCACCAGACCAGCTTTCAGTACAGCAGTTCTTCCTGACTGCATTCAATTCAAGGATGCGGAGTTTTACTACTAGTCTGGACACATTTATGTTAAAAGGAAGTATGATGGTTACTAAACTTGTATAGTGGTAACAAGGATAAGAAATGCTAACCCAGGCTAACTGAAGTCAGCAAACCTCTTTAAAACTAGGTTGTTTAGATGCTGAGTGCTTGCTTCAGAAACAGCTTCTCTCTACTCCAGAACTCAGTGTTCCTTTTGGTCATGTTCATAGTCTGGAGATTTAGAGCTAGCAAATCAAGAGTTTGTATTTTTAAAAACAAACATATTGAAATTCAAAGGGCTGTCTCATAAGGGTTTGGCATATGACATCAATATATAAACATAGTAAGGCTAATATACAAGTTCATTACAGGCGATTTTGAGCATATGAAGGAAAGAATGGTTTCGGAAGAACAGGGAAGCAAAGTTTTAAATAGATTTGTCCGAAGTGTCCTACCTGATACTTGGGAAATGGTGGGAAGAACTGACTCTTTTTTTAATACAATGTTTTGGTGGATTTACACACAAACACACACAAAACCCAAACAGTTATAAAGGTCTTATTGGAAAACAAAAAGTTTTTGACTGGTGAATTAGAATTTTGAGTTAGTGACCAGGTATACTATCAAGATTTTTGTTGGACTTACGTTTTATCAGTAACAATCATCTAAAGCAGAATGTGGTCCTTTTAGTGCAGCCAAGTAACTAAAGAAAAAAGTCCATCAGAGACTACTCTTAATATTGGTGGGGTGAACTGCTGCAAGAATTAACTTGAATCTTTCTTTCCTAAGAGAATTTTTTTTACTGTACTTTTACTGTATGGCTCTTTTTTCAGTATGGTTTATAAATACTAAAATAGCCTATCAGATAAAATGATTGCAAAAAAATATTCTGTAGAACAGTCCTAAATTGCATTTGCATTATAGCAAATGAGGTATACAGCATTGCAGTGAAAGATATGCTAGAAATCACACATATTTTCATTATTTTGGCTTTTTGTTTAATGTTCCTAATTGTATTTTTTTGCCTCATGTACAAAATCTCATCACATAGTATTTTTACTTGTCAGAAAATTTCTGTGCTACAGGTTTTCTGCCAGAAAGGTGAGATTGTTGTTTAGATGATGTTCTTGAATTTTTTCTGGTTTTCCTTGTCCTGCCCAGTTCCTGTATCCTTGAATTCTAACTTCTTCTAAAGTTATTTAGGTTTTCATTATATTACAACACAAGTCAAACTCATGTGGGGCACAAGCCATTTTTGAATAGGGGTATGAATGTTGTGAATTCTTACACTGCTTTAATGTTACTTGCTTTATGCCTGCAGGTTTTAACATATTTGGTTCACAGAGAGAAAGCACACAGAAGCTTATCTTGCAGTGTCAGCTAAAAGTACTTCTTTTGTTCTGTGTCTTGCTGTCTTTGTATTCAGATAAGCCTTATTAGTTCAGAGACATTTAGTTTTTGTGGATTAATAAAATTCAGGAAAGGAATTTTCCAGTGAATCTTGAAGGCAAGTCAGAGTATCAGTCTGGCTTACTCAGATGCAGGGGATGTTCTGAAAAGAAACATTATGTTGATGATAATCAGATGTATGTTGTCCTCCAGCTTATTACAGAATGAATCTCAGCATTCTGCAGTTAGTGTTCTATAAAAAGAATATTATAAAACTTGATTGTCTTGTTTTTACAAACAAAGCACTAAGAACACCGTAATGTCTCAGTGTTATCCAGAGAGATGCTGCTTTGTTGGTGGAGTAAAAGGTTATTGGGCAGCTGTGGCAATACAGAACGGACTAAGCCCATACTCCACTACAACATCTGCATATAAATTTGTGTGGATTGAGTTGCAGGAGGAATTTCAAAAACAAACAAAATACAGGAAAAAATGCCCCCCTCTTGGTGGTAAATAACAATAAAATATATGTTTTCGGTCTATCCAAAATTTTTCTTTGCAATGGTATTTGTTTTATTTTATAATTTGAGGCAGCTAATTTAATTAATTATAATTTTAATAAATTCTTATGCAGCAAAATAGATAATTCTGTTTCCTATAAAATGCTAACAAAAATAAACTTTGTGGAACACAAGCCGGAACTGGGTTTCATGGAACCTAAATAGTCTTAGATATGTTCACAGGATGAGTGAGTGCAGAAAGCCACAGATTGTTGTACCTATCCTAGGAGGTGTTTTGCTTCAGGTCAACTCCCTTTCAGGAATATGTGCTGTGCCTTGCACAGAACTTAGTAGCATGGCAGCACAGCAAAGCTTCCAGCCCAGAGGTTGTGCAAAACCAGCTGTGAGATGGGGCACAGCAAGCTCGTGGCTGCTTGCCCCCAAACATGCACGTGTAAGACCTGACCCCAAAATTTAGGTAGGAATTGCTTAGTGACTAAGCAGTATCGTGACAAATTGAAATTCAGATGCCTTTCAAATGCAAAGTGAAATATATCAAAAGGAATAACTTGAACCATTCTTCCCCATTAGCAGGTCTGAACTAACAGGGAAAATACAGGTACCAATGTAAGCAGCTGAAAAAAAATTTCTGTTCAACATCCATCATTAATCAAAAACTCATATGAAGAATATGCATAAAGAATATGAAGAAAAATAAGATGTTCCACAGACAGAAGACTGTGTCTCACAGAGCCAGCAGGGAAGCAGTGTACTTAATACTCGGTAGTGTTTGCTCAACACTGTAATGAAGATAGCATATGGTTACTGGAACTTTTCCAGGTTTTAAGACTGAGAAATGAGACCAGCTAAGCTTAAAAGTTGTGTGAAAGGCTGATTTCTTGTTTTGTTTTGTTTAAAATTTTCCCTGTTATGAATACCAACCACTCAAAGCATGAAGAAATTAATGTTTGCTCTTTTTTGCACCGCGCAGAACCTGAAGCGAGTGGCAGAGACATGGATGGATGAGTTTGCAGAGTACATTTACCAGCGACGGCCTGAGTACAGACATCTCTCAACTGGTGACATCTCCGCCCAGAAGGAGCTGCGCAAGCACCTTAAGTGTAAAGATTTCAAGTGGTTCATGGCTGCAGTGGCTTGGGATGTCCCCAAATATTACCCTCCTGTGGAGCCTCCACCTGCTGCCTGGGGGGAGGTGAGGAATAGATCAAATTTAAATGAGTCTAACATTTTAGATTGTGGGAAATAAAAATTATTAAATCAGAGTAAACCTGATGGTAAGTAGTGTTGTTAAGGAAGTTCACAGCGCTGAAGCAATCCCTGAACTATCCATTAAAATGAGAAACTGTCATGTCTTAGAACTATCACTGTTGCATTTGTAACTCATTACAACCTTGTGTGTATGGATCATATGATGTACTCACAATGAGGACAAGAATAAGGAAAAGAGTACATAGCACTCATTACTGCATGCCACAAGATCTTGGATTCGGAGAATCACGTTAGTAAAAAGGAGATCTGAAGTCAATGCTTGGGGGTTTTTGCATATCTGTGTGAATACCTCCTCCTGTCCTTACAATAGTGTGCAGATGGAATTAGGTTTGCTCACACGCGAAATGTGACAAGCAAGGCCTGGATACTTTCCTTTTAAAATGATTGATTTTGCTCAGTAGTTCTCTGCATTCTGTAGGTGCTGTCACCACTGAGTACCAGTAGCAGACAAATACAATTCTCCATTGATGGATGAGAGGAGGGAGAGGCCCCAAAAGAGAAGCCAATATCTGAGCCTCACGCCAGAACAGGGAGTGAGCAAACAGCCAGCTGCAAATCTTCACCTGTGATCAAAGGTGTTCTGCTTTCAGACCTCTCTGAAGAGCAGAGCTGTTACAAACCTTGCTTTGACATTTTGTTTTGTGCAGAAAAAATGAGAACACAAGGAGTGCATGGAGAGGAAATTACTTCCTTAGTTGCACTGAAAAATTGCTGTGGCCTTTGCCCCCAAGAACTACAGCAGCTTCACTCCATGGATAGGTCACGTGCAGAGGGCTTTTTCCTCTCAGTTCATTAAGTACATAAAGAAGGCTTCACTCTTCCAGTGTATTGTGTTACTTTTTTAAAAACCACAGGAATATCTGTACTGTGACTTCTAGCCTTCTCTGATTTTTCAGGAGATGTTCTTGGGGCTTTCAGAAAATTAACTTTCATGTTTGAAACCAAAGAACGAAGTTGAAACTTTGATGAAAACATTTGGTAGGATCAGACACAAGTCTGCATATTCCCAATGGTCAAGACCAGACCATAGACTTCGAAACATAGGTTCCTCTACTATTCCCCAGAATTTCTTTTTAGAAAAGCAAATTACCTCATAGTGGAATTTTTAAAATAACTTTGTGTGGTACTAGCAATCCTCAATTCTTTATAAACTATCAGTTACAGATGTTCAAAAAAACTCCCATTTATGTGTGTCTTACCGTTTGCTACTTCTTGGCAGTAATGGATTCCTTTGTTGTTAAAGTTTCTTCTTTCTGGTGCGGCTGCCCACGCTTTACGAGATTAATGTGTACCAAGAGGTAAGGAATTTATCAGTAGAAGTCAGGCTGGATCAGATTGCTGTGACTGCCACTGTGATCTTCCTTCACCATCTTCCACATGTATACACGGGTGTCCTTGGAGGACTGTGATCAGGAGATGTGTAATTTCTTTGGCCAGCTGGACAATCCTTAACTCAATCAAGAGGGTTAAGAGGAGGAGCTTGTGATTGAGGTATTCATTCTTTTCACAGCAATATTAATATAATCTTTGCATAAACCCAAGTATTTTTAAAAGTAAATCAAAGATCATACCCAGGGTATGAAATCTGTGCCTTAAAAGCATTTATTAAGTTCTTAGGAAGGATATGAAGACCAAGATTTTCTTTTTTGTCTAAAGTATGCTTTCTCTGAAATAACAAGAAGAGAACTTTCAGCCCTACTACTCTTGTTTTTCCTGAGACTGTCACGTTCCTGTGCAGTTTTAATTAATTTGTTGGCCCTTGCGACGACCTTGAAAAAACTTGAAGGTCAATGTCTGTGAGAAGCTGAAAGAGGGAAGCAGACTGTAATGTTACTGCTTTGTAAAAATCACTCAGCTCTAGAAACCTTGCTGATTATGCACACCAAATTCTATGCCAACACTGACTGTCATTTAGTACCCTCTCTGCTTCCATTTGGAAACACTTTACGTCTGCTTGCCTATGCCAGTCTGAGAAAGAGTAAACAATGAAGTACTCAGACAAGCTTGGCTCTAGTATTTTGATATCTAGCTAGTAAAAGTATGTGGTGTGAAAGCAGGTGTCTTATGAACAGCCTCTGGTCAACTCCTCTTTTTTTGCAAACACATTTATTTAAAATCTGACTCTTACAATTCGTGACAAAATCTGTTTATGATGGAAAAGAAGGACATTTGGGAAACAAAAAGCAATCTTTTTTATTACACTTGTCAATGGACTTATCTCCTTTGTGTGTTTGTGCCTTTTGTCCGTGTGGCTGGTAGGATGTACATTCCCTTGATAAACTCTTCTGCCTTGTAACATCTGAAATATGTGCAGTAGAGCAATGTAACAGCAAATCCAGACAGATTAAGGTTAGTGAGACTATCAGTTCTGTGATTGAGTGAGGTAACTGTACTCTTTTCCACTGTGGAAAAGAGAAACATTTTCAATTACGTTTTGTTCTTACTCTTTTGAATATATTGGGAAGTCTGGTACCAGTTGAAAACAGTAATACCTATCCCATGCTCTATGACAGAATAATTTATTTGTAATGTGTATTTGAAGTCCTACTACCTAAAACAGTAGGTGTGAATTGGACACCAGGTGTTTTCTTAGGAAGTATTCATGAATCTATAAGCTGTGATCCAGTATGAATATATTGTGTAGATATCACAGCTTCCAATACCTTTGAAAACACATTTTACAGTAAATCAATTATATAATATCAGACATTGTCATTTATTTTAGATTTCATGAGTCCTACAGTCAAGGTGGTGTGAAAAAATTTGTTTTACTGAATCAAAAGGGAATTATTTAAGTTTGGTTTCTCTTGCTGTTACATGAACTTCAATAATTTAATGAGGAAGAGTCTCAGTCACTGCAGCAGTGCTAAGCTGTAGAACCTGAAAGTACTCCTTTCTCCGCCCCAGACTCATGGATTTTACAGAACTGTTTTACAGCACTAACATGAAAATGTTGCACATGAAGTCAAGTGGCACATATGAAAAAAGATGAAAGCCTAAGAACTCACTAACTTGTCTTTTGGTTATTTTCCTTTTTTTTTAAATGTGTCATCCTCATACCCGTAATGAGTCAATCTGAGCCCAGCAAGTGTCACACATCTGTTGTACAGAAGCGATGTAACCCCACCCTGCACAGACCGAATGGTGCACAGCTGGACTGTTCAAATTCTTTTATCAGGATCAATGTCACACTGAATAAGAGTCCTCTATTTCTTCAGTGGGGTCTTTGGCAGTGCTTGACTTCTTTACCTTTGACTTTTTCTTTTTTATGGCTCACACAAAGGAGAAATACTTCTAAAATTACTGTGTATCAGTTCACAGGAGAAATGGCTCATTTTTCTGTATTTGATCCATAGACACTGGTGGCCCTAAGGTCTGAGAACATCTGAGAATGTAAGCAGTGCACTAAAACTGGCTCTAAGTGCTGCTCAAATGAAAAAAGTCACATAAATGAATATTGCTAATGTCTTCTAAGACTTAAAGCCATTTTCCTATTTAAGGTGTTAAATTGGATGTAGGGAATGTATTATATAAATTGATAGCACCAAGGTGCTTCTGTTGTTGCTGTATCCCTAAGGATTGTTCTAACACCATCTCCACAGTCATTGTTCACAGATGACCATATTGAATATACAGTTGTCTAGATTGCTACACTTTCCCTCTTTCTACTTTTGGCACAGACAGTTCCATGTAGTGGTGAGCATGCAGGGCAGCTCCCAGAACCCCTGGGAGTTCGCCTCTCCCACTCTGGCTTACCCTCCCTGGCTTCATGAAGGCTGAAGTGTCCCTGAGTGACAGCCTGGCTCCACTGCAGGCAGGAAAAGGCTGCAAGAGCCAGGACATCAGCCACTACCTCAACAGCAAACCTTGCAGGAACTCATTTGCCTGGGAAAAGTTGTACAGTTTTAGAATTATCAAAGAATACTGGTCAATATAACTGCTGGGCCCTGGGAAGCTGTATTCTCTATGCTTCTACACTTCATCTGCTCTCTGTAAGGGCTGTAGTGCCCATAGTCCCAAAGTGAGTTAGGATGGCATTTCAAGAACTAGGTATGTGTAATGACTTACAGGTAGTGTACTGTACTTTTGCCAGAATTTCACAATTTCAGAATTAATTATTGGACAGCCTTCAACATCACCGCTAACCATCCTTGTCAGTCCATACATGGGCATCCTTGGAAGCATGCTTTTCCTGTACGCTTACCTGTGTGTATGAATGATGGCATTTAAGGTTGAGCAAATAAGTTTTGCTTGTAGCAACTCAATGTCCTATCTGCATGGCTGATAAAATCTGTCTCCTGCTCTTCCCTGGTCTTACAGCTGCACATATATGAATGTTGGAAACGTGTTAGGATCACTAGCTATTTGTTTTCTAGTTGTAACTCATAACCTCAAAAATCCTACATCCATTATGCTGTGTGACCGGAGACAAGGCAGTTCAAAGGCATATTGGTGTATAAATGAGGGGGGGGGAAAGCCCCTGTGCTTCTGCTTTCCTTCCTTTGTCCACGAAAGCATCCTAGGGGATTTGGAGGCTGTGTGGTGCTGATGCTTGGCAGAACATTCCCTGTAGCTCTGGCTCTGGCATGATGGCTCCGTTCAGTTTCTAGCAACTGCCAAGGCCACACAGAAGCGCCAGAGAACAAAAGCACAGACTTGACTGAAATGCCTTATTACAAAAAGAGAACATAAAACAAACCACGACCCTTCTGCAGCTGAAAGGATGAAACAAAAAAAAGATGAGCTAACATGTAAGCTGGAAAAAAAAGAGAGGAAAAACTAATTGAAGCAAACCTTTCAGGAGCAGAGGGAAGAGGGGAGGAAATAAAGAACATGAGAGAGATTCCAGCAGTGAAGGAACTAAATGTAGCTTCAGCTCAAGCCTTTTCCAGAAATGGACTGAACACATTTACTGCACAGTCCAAATGACAGAGACTGGGATGGAGCAATGCCATCAAGACAAAATTATGAAAGTCTTTTAATGCAATAGCATTAATTGGATGTGGAGTGTATTCGCTGTCATTTTACAATTCTGAATCACATAAATATACTGAATTATCAATGGCAATTGTTAGCAGTTCCATTTTAATTAACTTGCATGCTGTAAGAACTGAACTGATGTATCATTTAATTTTCTATTAGACCAGGAATCTTTATCTATACAATGGATGTTTAAGTGCATTGAGTAATGATTGAACATTCTCCAAAAAAAATTATACTTGGCGTAGGTATTTCACATGAAACTTTAAAAATATGACATTAAATTCTATTTGCCTCATTATTCTTTCCTGCCTCTTTTGGAATGATATGAAAACGAAGGTTGTTGAGAACTAATTACCTTTCATCTTTTTTACTGTAGGGCTGCCCAGTGCTGGATTTTGGCATCTGGTTGTGTGTATGAACAGCTAGTGTTTTACCTCATCCTTAGCAGTTTTTATTGTATTGAAAAAAGAAAAAATATCCTAGGACTGTGCTAGTCCAAGTTTTAAAACAAGTGCTTCTCTGAGCTCTTGTGAAGGATCACAGGTTCCTGGAGACAGTTGCTCAAACTGATGCTCTCCCATCTTTTGCCCAGTCTGCTCTTTTCTAAGCTAAAAAAATGCACCTCCTAAAATCATTCCTGAAGGTGAAGTTGTTTACATTTTCTCCACTACTTGTTGCTTTCCCTTATGTGTAAATCTTTCTTGATCATGGGTAATAGACTCGATCCCACTCCTCCAGAATCAGAAAAAGAGCAGAGTAGCTCTGGAATGTGTCTTACATGCAGAAGGATTTCCCCTCCTTGCAGTGTTTTGTGCAATGCTGAGAAGTTTTCCGTCCTTAGGATGTGTATGAGGTATGCAGTGGTGATGTGTACGTTTGTCTGGCATATTATGGCAACAGCAGTGATTTGTAAAGTATTTTTCATGAAAAAGCACAAATGAGTACTCAATTGTATCTCCATTAAGCATCTACCTTTCTTTTTAAAAATTATCAAAGTAGCATCCAGAATGTCAAAATATGCACCTGCTTTCTATATATAGAAAGTATAGAATTTGTACGTGTTTCCATGCACTTTGATTACTCAGTTTCTGTTTATCTCATTGAGAGGGTAAGTTTTTTTAAGAAATCCTTTTCATCATGGAGGTGTCTAAAGGATTTTTAACTAACCCAACTAAAGTGCTCAAGGAGAAATGTGCATGTATTTGCAAAATAAAGTTAGGATTTTGCTCCTTTTGGTGGCAGTGGGCAAATCTTTTCAATGGAATGTTTCAAAGAAAATATACATATCCACAGTAGTACATAACGGGTATGATTGATATCACAGATCAATTATTATGCAGTTGCTTCAGCCTCAAGAATGAGGTTTTCCTTTTAAGAACAAGTTACACTGCAGTGTTTGCAGCAGGCATGCAGAAGGAACCTCCATGGGTAAGCATAAGTTTCAGTACAGATTTGTTAAGTACTTTTTAAAAGCCTAAGTTTCAGTGCAGATTTGGTAACTCCTTCTTAATTTTATGCACTTCAGGGAGTAATGTGTGACCTTATCTACAATGGTGTCATTGTGTCAAAGTAAGAACATGGATTGAAGTAGGGCATGCCTGAATTTTTAACGTATACTGCTGCTCCCAGGCCTGGGAGAGCCTCATACAGAAATCAGTTCCTTCTAATACTGTTGATGTCTCTTGCTCTCATATGATGGAAGAAGCAGTTAGACAAGCTTTGAACTTCTCAGACTCTTTTCCTCTTAGTTTTTTTTTGCATGAATATGTTTCATAAGACCTACCTTTCATTTGTCAAGCAAAATATTTCAAATTGATTCTTCTAAAGTTGCTCCTAAAAAGAGTAGCTCATTCCAGGACATGGCTCTCTACCCTGTAAAAAGTAATTCCTACCAATTTGGTGTAACTGGTGGTCAATCGCCGGTCCTTCAGAGCTAAACTCCTAACCCGTGACACTGAAAGCTCTATTCTGCAGCCCAGTTTAATGTGAAATGTTGCTGCTTGCTTTTGCAGATTCGAAATGTGGCAGCCAACCTCTGCGTGGACAGCAAACACGGAGCCACGGGGACAGAGCTGAGGCTGGACATCTGTGTGAAGGATGGTTCAGAACGAACATGGTCACACGAACAGGTATTGTAATGGTGGAAAGAGAAAATCGGGGCAACATTGTTGCTTCTCTTTTCCAGCTTTTAAACATTTTTCTGAGGGCTTCTCCTTTTCTTAAGGTAAAACAGAGTGTAGAAATAATTTGTGAATTATTACTGACCTTAGTGGCTTTTACAAAGTACTCCTTAACATAACCTCAGAAATTCCAGCATCCACCTGGGCTGTCTTCATTTCCAAAAGGAATTGCAATGCCCAGAGAGCTTTTTGAGGCCCCATTCTCTCCAACTGTGTCATGAAAACATGTTGATTTTGGTTGAGTTACCTGAAAATATTTTAAATATAGGACCAGGCCTTGTACAGCTCCAGTCATTTTCTGGTTTTATGCTTTCATCTCAATAAGCAGTTACATTTTTAAACAAATATGAGGTATAAGTGAGATACATGGGTAAAAGCAAGCAAAAAAGCATTTCAAAAGACAAGGAATGATAAAGACTCAAAAGCCCCTTTTATTTATGTTGGTTAGGTAGAAAAATATTAATTCTCAGAAGTGTGGAGGAAAAGAGCTCTGATTTTTACTCACTGAGTGCCACAGGAAAGGGATCATGACTCACAGGCCACTGGTCTGGCCAACGTGACCAAAGAGAATCCAGATGAAAAGTACAACCTAACCGTTTATTAGCAAATTTAGTGAGCGTGTCTTTCACAGGAAAAGGCCTCAGATTAGTAAAAGATTCCTAATGCTGAGGAGAAAAATTGACCTGATAGCCGCACATGGCACTTTGTAAAAACTTAAAAGCTCAGGAGAGAGGAGTTCTGAGGGGTATTTGAAGTGCTGAAGTCAAGAAATCATGCTCTAAGGATGCTGAGAAATGCAGGAGGAGAGCTGCAAGTGCATGAAACCGAGAAGCTGAAGGATTATCTCAGTTTAGGTAAGTGCCAACATGGCAAAAAAGGAAGCTGCTGAAAGAAGACTTCTTCAGATAGCTACCAAAGATACTGCGTGGGGATAGGGTGCCAACACTAGATAAATGTAATTCTTCTGGAAGACATACAGTAATTCAAGGAGTTAATTGAAGGAAGATGTATGGTCCAGACTAGACCATCACAGTGTTCTCTGTCTTTAAAATCTGCAAAGCTCCAAACCCTCCTCAAGAAGGGAGGGGGAAATGCTTAGGCTGCCAGAAAGGAGGGAAAAAAGTTGGATGAAAAGGTGAGAGAAGGAAAAAAAGCAGAGAAAAGGGAGACTTGAAATACCCTTTTCAAGAATAAAAGCTTGAACAAAGGGGAAATGACACAAAGGGAGAAGGATGTTAGGGAGGAATCCGTGTTTCAGTGTACTCCAGGGTGCTGCAACGTTTGGGATCAGACTGGATATAAAGGTCTTACTCTGTACTAAGGACACAAAGTTACTTCATTAGAACCAGTAGGTGAAGCTGGCACGAAGGGAGTTCAACCAGTCAGCTCCTCAGATCCCAGAACCAGAGTTGGGAATCCTTAAGCACTTCGGTGCTTGACGTATGCCCCAGGGACAGCACGAATTGTCTCTGCCGGGCTGGTGGGGAACAGCGCATACCCTCGCATTGCCGGAGAGCGTGGAAACCTTCCCGGGAGCACCTCATCCCTGCAGCGGTGCGGCTGCGGTGCGGCGGGCGGGCGGCAGGGGGCAGCGCGGCCCAGCGCAACGGGACCGGCCAGCGCCCCTCACGGCCGGCGCCCCTCACGGCCAGCCTTCCTCACGGCCAGCCTCCCTCACGGCCGGCGCCCCTCACGGCCAGCCTCCCTCACGGCCAGCCTTCCCCACGGCCGGCGCCCCTCACGGCCAGCCTCCCTCACGGCCAGCGCCTCTCATGGCCAGTCTCCCCCACGGCCAGAGCCCTTCACGGCCGGCGCCCCTCACGGCCGGCGCCCCTCACGGCCGGCGCCCCTCCTGTATACAGAACTCATGGAGGCTACAAATTCCATGAGATATCAAGAAGGAAGAGGAGTTCTGTGAGGCTGGCCCGGGGCCAGCCGCCCTCACAGCCAGCCCTGCGCTGCTGTCGCACTCGTCTGTGGCGCGTCAAACCCCGGGCCAGCCTCACAGAACTCCTCTTCCTTCTTTATATCTCACGGAGTTTGTAGCCTCCATGAGTTCTGTATACATGTGTAGAAACTAGCAGTATAAATGAAAGTACCAAGTATTTTATTATCATATGTAGAGTAGCATGGATTGACACTGAGCTGGCCTCGTAACTTTGGGTATCAATTTACAGAGTTCAGTGGCAGGCTATAGTAGCTTGATGTGACCAGTGCACAAGCATCACTGCTAGACAGAGATGATCCTTTGTGCCACTTGATTCATGTTATGTTTCCAGGGCAGGAATTAAAAGCTGACAGTGTCAGCCACCGTGCCAGGGGCACAGCCCTTTAGCAGACCCCAGGAGAGGAAGACTACCTTCTGCCTCAGGGCTGTGCAAGCCCCCCTGGGCAAACAGCAGTCAGAAGGTTTGTGGAGCACTTGCAGGCTTTCTGGTAAACAGGAGATGGGTGAGAAGTGAGGATGTGTCACTGTGGTTTCTGGAAACTTCCCCAAAATTAAGAACCGGAGGGGAAGAAAAGGGGCAGGAGGATATGTCATATGGCACTGCATTCTTCCACCTCTGTCTTCCCAGAGCTAACTTTTGGCTTCAGGGCAAACTGGGGCTCTGCTGGACTGATAACCAACAGCAAACAAAAGTGATAGGCGTCACTGTCTCTTACCAAGTTCCCCAGCCTTGCCAGGGAATAGGTGGACGGGCACCATCTCTAACATGGCTCAGCAAGTGCCTGGCTCTTTCTTCCCTACTTGGAGGTATAGTTCAAGCCAAAGCCCAGCTCTGAAACACGGCATTTCATCTTTGGACAGGGGTACATGTTGTCCCCTCAAGTGTAATGGCACAGTCAAAGCACAGCACCAGCTGACGGACCCCAGCCAGACAGCGAGTAATTGAGCGACGTTGCCAGGCTGGAAAGCATTAATGGCATCAAAAGGGCCTTTGTCCTAAAGACAGTCCCAGGCCAATGGCTCTATCAGGCAGTCATTCTTCAGGCCCTGTGCCAATTATAAATGAAGCTGGAAAGCTGTATTTTCCCAGTTACTGCATGACAGGGCTCAGCTACATGAAAAAGCAAAGCATGAGGGCTGAGGGATTGCTTGATTGGAAATGCAGAGGATGGGGCTGTGTTTTACAGACTCTGGTATGGGAGAAGGCGAAAGAGGAGAATGAGCATCCACTGAGCCAGACAGAGGGTTTCTTGGGTCCAGCAGGGAACAGTGAACAGCAACCCTGTGTGTTGCAGGTGAAGAGTCAGCCTGCTGTTTGTTAATAATGTGTCTGGGAATTTCAGGCGCAGCCTTGTTTCAAATCAACAAGCAGTCAGAAATGAATAAAGTACAAAAAGGGTACAAAAAGGCTCAGCCATTCCTTGTAAAATCTGACACAGTTTGCTCCTAACAAAGGAACAACGAAATCCAAAGTGACAAGTGGTGGCAAAGCAGAACATTATATACTCTGGGCTCCAGCTAATAATATGTAGCATTGTTGGACATTATGCAGTGGAGAGATAATATTTATATTGGCCAGATGCAGCATTAACTAGAGGAAAATTGCTGTTTAAAAGAGGAAAGCTTAGAATTATGAGATTGGAAAGACTGTACACCTTCATGTTGTGTCTGTAATTGCAAGATCTTAATACTAATTGGGTGCATAGAGAAGTATAACTTTTTTTATTTTTTTTTTTTCTCTTCTCTCTTAGTCCTAGAACTGAGTTCCTGTTCCTAACAAGGTTGTTTCTATAATAGTATCACTAGGGAGAAGACATACTTGTTGATTTAAAAATAAAACTGTTTTTTTAAAAAGGGAGGATAAAGAAGGAGGAAAAGAATTTAAGCTAGTCTAAACATTGAGATCTAGTATTACACAGATCCTGGTTTTCAGTGGAAGGGAATAAAAACCCCCTACTGTTACCATGTCTTGACTTGCAAACAGGGCACAGCCCTGGCAGTCTTGAAAAACCACAGAGGAGTGGAAAGAGCAAAGGGGCAGTCTGGATCAGTATGATCTGATTTAAAGGCTGGCTTGAGCTCTTTCAGGTGTACCGATGCATTCAGTGGGGTAGCAGTCCTCAGGCCAGGGTCCAGAGAGCAGCAAGAATTGGCCCCTCAGCTCACCACTCATGCACAGAATGAGAAATTTGGCAAGCCACCCACTGGGAAAGATGAGGATGGTCCTGAAATAGGATCTTTCTCTGCAGTAGTAGTAACGAGAGTGAGAATATCACAGAAGCACTGTTCCACACCATTCCTCTAGGTATTTGTTATTCATCACTTTGAACTCTAGGTTTATTACATGTCTGTAGAAAGGTAAAGGATAAGATAAAGAAAATGGCTTTTGTTGACTTTTCGCTAAAGGAAAATTGTCTCAGGCTTCTCTTTTTCTAAAGAAACAGCAACATAGCTTTTTCTGTACCAAATCTTACTTCTGTCTTTGCTTGTGAGATGATAAGTTATTGTAGGGAGTCCATGATGATGCTTCAAAGAAACATGAAGAAAAGTGGAAAAAGATTTAACCTCTCAAAAAGCAGAAATTGCTTTGAAAATGAGGTTAAAGCTGTCCACTGCATTTTACTGCAGATAAATGTAAAATGCACTCTGGGAGATAGAAGAAATAAGCAGGACAGAGAGACAGATTAAGAAAACACTCTCTAGAAAACTGTTAATACAGATATAAATAGGGAGTAACAGCAGCTAACAGAGAAAACAAGGGCTTACAATAAGACACAGAACAAAAAAAGTAAATATTCAGATATATGCTTGTATTTGGGGCCTGCAAGCCAAGACAGACAGTAACACCTTTCAAATGTGGTATTCAGAGGATGGTACAGGAATGAAGATGCAGTATTTTTACGAGGTGTTTCTTTTAGGAAGACCATGGAAAGAAGGTAACTACAGCAATGGAAAGGTTAAAATCTGGGAACCACCACAGAATTATTCAGGATCAGCCCTACATGATATTTATTAAGCTTCAATTTATAGCTGGTTCTATCAGGGAATATACACAGTGAAGGAGCAGGGTGCTAGATAAGGGCCAAAACGAACCTGAAGTGAGGTGTTGGAAACAGTCTGAGTTCAGTGTGGGGAGCTGAACTCAGTATGGGGAGCTACTTCTCTGCATAACAAGCCTGCATGCAGTTCCACATGAAACATCTCAGCTGAACAGTTTCTACTAGCAAAGTTTGCTCATTTAAGGAGAGTTTCACTTTCTCAGTGTTACATCTTTTTTTTTCCCTATAGAAAATCAAAAGTCATGCAGAAAGCCAAAGAATAGCACTCACTCAAAAAAAGGAAAAAAAGAAAGAAAAGAAAAGAAGCTCTTGACAGAGCTTCTAGGTAGTAATTTACTACCTGCAACCTCTTTTCTGCAAGGATTGGTCCATGGAAAAGAAAATGTACTCCACGTCTTTAAATTTGATGCTGTCAGACCTGTCACCTTCATCTGATGATTGAAAGACTGCAGTGTCACAGCATCACTTCAGACAGCTGGTGTCTAATTGAGAAGGATTCCTCTATTAACTGTGACCCTCCATGACTCCTCTCAGGCAGTGAGAAAAAGGGCTTTGACAAGCTGCGTGTACCTCACAGGTTTCACAGTAGAAAGATGAAGATCATTTAACATGTGTTGTTTGGGGAAAGAAGACAGTTGAGAGAGGCTATGGTAACAGTGTCCCTATAAACAGAAGGAAACTGCTCATTAAACATAGGAAAGAGGCTATGATGGGAAGATCTCTCTAGACAGCTTGTTCAGACCCAAATGAGAGCTAAAGAAACATCACTGGCAGAGGCTTTCTGAGTCCTAGGTAGTGGAAATCCTAGTGCATACAGGTGCTGCTTTAACTGCGGTGACTAAAGGCTTTAATACAGTATATCCCCTCTCTGTGTCACTAGAGATTTTATCCTTCCCTGACATAGGGATTGTGCCTTCCTGGGGTATATTCCACACTGGTGCACTTTAATTAAGGCAGCAGGCATCACTGAATCGTACACAGGCAGGACCTCAATTAACCGGTATCTCGGGTGTGCAAAAAGGGAATCCTGCATTAAGCTCTGTGTGTTGTTTTAAATGTTTTTCACTAATAATATATCATTGTATTGCCTGATTGTTTTCCTAGCTCTTCACCTTTGGTTGGAGAGAAGACATCCGCCCCGGGGAGCCACTTCACACCAGGAAGTTCTGCTTCGATGCCATCTCGCACAGTAGCCCTGTCACACTGTATGACTGTCACGGGATGAAGGGAAACCAGCACTGGAGCTATAGGAAGGTCAGAGTCACTGTGGGGAATCTTGGAGGTTCAGACTGTCTTGAGCCTGTATTCAGTTTAGCACAGGCTTGTGTTTTCTCATCAAAGAAGTTTTATTTTAAATTGGAATAGAAGGTGGTGGATTTTAATTTTGTGGTAATCTGTCTAGAATATGTTCCTTTTGAGCCTTCAGATATTTAGGTCAAATTTAAATGAAAATGGATCTCATCCATCTCAGAGGGTGTCTGTATTGGATCTGTTCCCTGAAAGGTGCTTTTCCATTCTGGCGCTTCAAGAGGCTTGTGTGATTTTAGCAGAGGCACTGTTGGAAATATTTCATCCAATGTGACAGCAGCAAGACATGCTGCTCATGAGTTAAATGCTATTAATTTACTACATTTTAAAGATTAGAAGTGGCAGAAAAATCCCCCTCAAAAAAAACCAAAACAAACAAAAAAACACGCCCAACCCAACATTAAAAGCACTGCTGTAAGCCCAAAGAAGGCAGGAGTTTATAAACGAAAGATAAGCAGCTTAGATACTACTTTGATCTGCTGAATTTCAGCCCATTTTTGTAAATCACTGGAAACAAGAGGTCAAGCTAAAAACTGTCAGAGCTTTGGTTATGGTAAAAAGTCCTGGCAGTGCTACTGATTTGTTATTGTTGTTGTTATTAGGGTTTTTTAATGGTTTATCAGCAAGTTGCCTTGATTAAAGATTTCACTAATAAACTCTGTATTCCATTCAGGATAAGGATTTCTCTGAATCACTGAGGATTCCTCTCACACCTGCTTCAGTTTTCTTTGGCCATTGTGCCTTGCCCTTTACCTTGCTTAAGCTGAGGCCAAAGTACCAGGAATTGGTTTTTGCCAGATAAAACTCAATACTGTTTTCTAATTTGAAAATATATATAGTAGAAAGCTAATTCAGAACCATTAAAAACAGGTTTGTCCTGGCATTTTTACTGAGTGCCTACTTATTAGCTTGTGCCTTTTTACCTTATTTATGTTGCAAATGGAGGTCCACCAGAAGATTTTCCAGCAGTGTAATCCCTTTGAAAGAGAGGTATTACTGGTAAGAAAGTTAGAATGTGGGGCAGATATTTAGAGGATATAAATTGTGGTGCTTGTATTGCTGCCTATCTGACTTTATAATGCCATAATAATGCCTTCTTGCTTCAAAACCCTTCCGATTTATCTTTTTGCCTACCCAAGCTGCAAATCAAAAAGCTTTCATACCTTTAGCACTTCATTGTTGCTAAATATAGCCGGTTCATAAGACAAAATGCAGGTCTAGAACTACCCTCTGTAAGGCTCATCACCTTTGATGAGGACAGAATATAGCAGGTACCTAAAAAAATGACATTTGGAAAAAATACACAGTGTAAGTTCTATTAAATTCTCTGCACAGCTTCATTTTTAATTTCCAGAAGGCTGACAGGGCTCATATAAAAATTTTCAATGCAAGACAGGCATTTCCATCTCAGCAAGAAACACCACAAAGTTTTGTTATGATGGAAGTACTGACACATTCTTAACTGTAATCCCAACCTGACAGCAAGCTGGTCAATTTGCATAAACCTTCAAGTTAAGATACTGCAATGGAATAATAGAACTATGTATACATGGTTTTCTTTAGGCTTAGTTTTAGTTTGCTACACAGTAAGTATTTTTTAATGTTTCCTATAGTCTATTTCCTCAGATAAAGAACAGATTTATATTAGAGATTTCTGGTAGTACAGCTATACCTCCAAAAACCTTATTATGGTTAATATGATGATATATAATGATATAATCCTTTTCCAGCTTTGAAAGCATCTTGGCAATAGAATTTTTACTGTTTTCCCCCCTGCGAAACAAAAACTGATCCGTACTAGAGCCCTTTACCTAGGGAATAGTGTGCTACTGAATCTGCACCCTACATAAATAAGAATAATAATGTGGTTAAGAAAGAAGTGTTTCCTTTGAAAAAACAGAGAGCAGGACAGCCACTCTCTTCTGTTCTCTGCACCACTTATAGACACTGTAGCTACCTAATGGTCAGGTATCCATCCTGCCAAAAAATTCTTCTCATGCTTTAGGAGAAATGACCTTGCTTGTCAATGTCTTATAAGATGCCTAATATGAGCATTTCTTACTATGCTGTCATATTATTTCTATAAAACTAGAAGATAAGAGGTTTTTTTCATTTAAAGATGAGTCTCTTCTCATGATCATTTGCATCCTTGAGCCACTGATACAAAGTTATGGCTGTGAAGTGATTACGAAGTGCTGCAAATGCAGTTTGAAGCCAGGCACTATTTTCAGAGTCCGTATTCTTATAGCATAGAAATCCGAACAACCTGAGTTTGGATCCTGGCAGATAAAAACAGCTTAAATATTTTAGTGGCAAGTAGAATACATTAATATTTTACTTTGGGTAAGGAGTGCTCTTCTGGAAAAAATTTATAGCCTATCCCCATTACGTGCACTTTGCTCCTCATTGCAGTGCAGTCTCAGAGCTAGCAAACCATATTCTTTTCAGATGAATGAAGCCTAACCCTAAAACTATCACTAATAAACGTGTCAAAAAACTGTTCTTATTCCCATACTGCTTAAACTACATCTGGGCAGCTATTTGAAAGTCTAGTGAGTCTACAATATTAAGTAATCAATTTTCTTAGGACCAATCTGAAATACTGGTCTACAGCCAAGTATACTTTTGAGAAAACCCTGTAAGAAGCAACGGAGCAGAATAAATCCAAGCAATACTCCAGACATTGCTGTGGGTTGTAAATAGAAGAATATGAGTGTAATGCCAGGACAAAAAATATTGGCACCGTATTGGTGGTAAGATATTAGACAGATAAATGTAGATAACCTGTAATTATTAGATATTTGGGAGAATGGCTTTAGCTTCCCAAGCTAAAGCCATTTCTTTGACTGTAGTTGATATTTCTAAGCATGCCAAAGCCAATGATGGGCAGTGCTTACAAATTTCTGTTCCTCATAGTGAAGGAATACGCCTCTGGTTTTTCAATGTAGCATCATTCTGGGCTGACAGGTAGTGCACTGGTTCTGATAAAGTATGATTCAATTTATGTGCTACAGGCCCCCTACTGCTATTTGTAGAGCAAAAGTATCCAAGAGAGGGCTGATTTAGTAGGTCTTTAGAAAGAAACAATTGTGCAAAATCAATTTCGTTCTATGGTAATTCTACCCTGAGCCTAGGGATTATGATAGATGGTAGACTGACAGCATCAAAAACTGTGCCCAGAAGATAGGGGTTTGCTCATAGTCTCCTGACAGCTTCTGGGACAAACTGTAAGAGTCACTTCACTCGTCACACGGGAGGTGCGTAGAATATTCCCTCAGACAACCGAAGACTTGGCATTTGTGATAGTGGCTTTTATCCTATGGACGTCAGTCCTGCTGAAACTGCACTGGAGCTACCAACTAATTTCAGATAAACTATCACAGCTGATAATGACTTCCAGTTTCTCTTGACGTTGGCCATAGTTATAGCAGTGACCTATAAGAAATGAAAGGCTCTGTGTCTCATTACCAAGCCCCCTGAACTGTCGAGACCAATTATCTTATGGAGGAGTTTCTCCTTCTGCAAATAATGTTCAGGCTTGTTTTCATGCATAAGGAACAAAATTACTCTGCTGTTTTCAGATGTTAGAAATGTCTCCACAAGAGAGCTTTTGGTTTCTCAATATTGGTGTAAAGAGGAATTTATGTATTTCTCTTGTAAAATTCTTCTCTGGGATGCACACAACTGTTACCCCTTGAAGTCTTGAGCCTGTTTCCATTGAAATCCATAAGACCACCAGACACTGACCTTAAATCAGCATAAGCTTGAGATGATAAATTAATAGGACTTTATATATAGCTAAGTCAGCCAAAAGTTTTTCCAGAGTGGTAACTCTGTCCCTGTTCTTAAAAGACACTCTTCTTTCCTAATAACCAGACTCTCTAAATAAAAGCACCAATAATGCTTCACTCAAAAATTGCCTGCCTGTGATGCTTCTGTAAGAAAGACCGCCAGGTTTCTGGAAAGGCTGGAGTGTTTTTCATAGCAAGCTTTTAGTGCTGAAGCTGTTTCCTTTCTTCTTGTACTAGCTATCTTATTAAAGCTTCTAGTATTCCAACTTTGGCTTCATAATAGCTTGGCTGGCCCTCATGCCCAGCTATACTGCAAGGAAAACCATATGCCCCCTTCCTTCAAGGTCCCACATCAGGCAGGGTGGCCATGGCACAGTCACAGTGTCCTGATTTTGAGCAGTGCCACTGCATCAAGCTCTTGTTAGGACAGGAGGAGCTGGCAAGGTGCAGATGGGTGCCTGCACCACCCCATAGGGTGCCTGGCAGTTCTTGCAAGCCTACCTCCTCCTAGTAGGGACACAATAGCCCTTTGTACATAGTACAGTTAACCCCTTCTTGTAAGCTGAAGTATCCTCCCTGCTCTCCTTATAGAACATGAGGGAAAGGCCCCTGCTAATTTGGTTTGGTCCTGTCGGCTTTGATGGCATCCCTCTGAATTTCAGTCTGGTAGGGGTTGTGTGTTCATCCACTGGTTTTGGGGAAAGGCTGGTGCTGGAGGTAAAACACAGTGTGAAAGGCAGATGTAACACCATCTCCCTCAGCCAGAGCATACTTTTGACTTTGTTCTTTATTGCATATATTAATTTTAAAAAGAGGCATTGTACTTTACCATTTTTTACAAACCACGAATCTATGAATTTCATCTTTCCTAAATTAAAAAAAAATCCCTTAATTTTTCAAGGTGGTTTGAAATAGCTGCTGTTTCTGTTTGTTTTCATACTTTTTTTTTTTTAAATGTGGGGTATTTTTAGTTAAAGAGAAGTTTCTATGATTGTTGCTCAACACGCGGAGTACTTGTGTGAGTTTTTAATCAATTGCGATTTGACAAGTAGATTTTTTTTTCCCCTCTCACCTGGGCAAGCAGGCACATCCTGGATTAGTATTAAAATACTGGCAGGGCATCATCAGCATGGAGGAGAAAAGCCTGAATGTGGTTTACCAAGAGTAATCTGAAATTTATTTCAACAGATGCAGTATAGTCCCTGGAAAGTTCCAAACCATCTAATGACTCCCACATCTGTCTTTCTCAAAACACTTGCCTACATGAACTAAGTATATTGAAACTACCTAACTCACACAGCTGCTCAACTGAGTAGTTTCTGCTTTAACAAAGATTCACAATCAGG
The DNA here is from genome assembly GCA_013397175.1 of Platysteira castanea. NCBI lineage: Eukaryota > Metazoa > Chordata > Aves > Passeriformes > Platysteira > Platysteira castanea. The sequence goes on from VYXC01009762.1 coordinate 1,147,742, forward strand.
TTACTTAATAATCACTCCAGTTTTGTGAAGTAAAATTAATAAAACTAATCATCATAAATATGCCTTTTAAAACAGCTTAATCCATGCTTACCCTCCCAAAATCTCCAGATGGAGCTAAATCAGTGTTAGGATTTCCATTTTAGTAGGAGAAAGCATATTTCCATGGCTGGTCTTAGCGACGCCACAGGCAAAGTCTGCATAGAATGGGATGAGAACACCAATCCTGTGTCCATCTGTGCACCACTTCAGTTAATAATTCATTTTTAACATCTTCACCAAGCTGAAGATTTTACAGCTCCCCCTGCCAATAAACACAACACTGTCAAGAACAAGACTTCTCTAAAAAACCCCCAAACAAATCCATTTTTGAGGTTCAGACATTTAAATGGGCTCCAAGCAAATACATGGTATGCAAAGATATTAAAAGACATTTTATTTTTTCATTATGTTATGCAGTTGTTAGTCAGAGACCAGATGATGTCTCCCTCTTTCTTGAATCCCTACTTTCTTAAAGGATAATAGCCCAAGGGAAGAAAATACTCTATTCTCTACAGCTTTCTAATAATAGCTGTAGTTATTACACAGGGTTAGTGCGCAGAGACCACAAAATCATTTCAAACAGGACTGTGTTAATCCATGTTCTGTAAAATGAGAACACTTCCAATGATTTGGCATTTGCTACTTAATTCTATTTTTTTTTCATTCCTGTAGGACAAAACTTTGTTCCATCCGGTAAGCAGCAGCTGCATAGATTGCAACCCAGCTGAGAAGAAGATTTTCATGAACAGATGTGATCCTTTATCTGAAACTCAACAGTGGATTTTTGAACATATTAATATGACTGTTTTAGAAAAATTTAACAGCAAGGCCAGTTCCTAGAAGGAAAAAAAAAGAAAAAATGAACACATCTATTTACGTACAGACTGCAGACTACATTTTCGCCAGCATCTGGGTCAAAGGAGTCAGGAATTAAATTTCCTAGATCCAGGAAATCTGTTCTGAGGATTAAGAAAATGCCACAGCAAGAGCCAGCAGGCTGTCCTTGTAGATATACAGTATCTGAGAACTTGGCCAAGAGCCTCACCGGATGCTGCTGAGAACTTCAGGCTGAAAATTCCCTTGCTGGTCAAGGGAAAAACTTTGTTTAAAAACTGTTTAAAAGTACTCCAAGTTAATAAAGTAAAACAAAACTCTAGAGTTTCTCAGGTCAAATCCTGCTGTAGTGAGTAGCTCAGAACAGACACTTTAATTTGGGATGGGTTTATGGTGTGCATGACGCCTACAGGAACCTGAAGAAATCCCAGGTTTTAGAATTAAACATGCTGGTAGAGGAATAATGATGTTCCAGCACTCCCTAGACAAGATATATGCTCTGTTGACATTCTCTTAATAAAAGGTTGGGTTAAGCAGGTTTAACCCTTGGAACTGCTGCAATTAATTTTAAATACCTCCCTTTTACATTCCATTCATTACCAAAATAGGAATGGTAGAAATCTTAGGGTCTAGAATTACACTGTAGTGAAGCATGAAATAAACTGTACGGTTTTGCCCTCACATTTCCCCCCTTCAGGAAAAATAAAGCAAAGCAATCAAATTTCTATATATGATATATTTAGCAATTGTGATTCAAATCCCATTGTCACACAAGGTGAGATTATTTTAGTGACAAATAGCAGCAGCTGCAGCATAATGGAAGGCTTGTGGACTAGCTATCTTTTATAAAGGTAGAATCCTTACCAACTTATAAATTAAATTTAAAATAGGCTGGGGAAAAATTCAGGAGGAGAGTGGGAAATAATTGCATACTGCATGCTGAACTAGGTTAGTCAAATTAATACTGGTATGCTGCCATCACCTAAAAGCATGTTGACTCCCTGCAGTGCAGCTTAAAAGATCTTGCAGTGCTCTTGACACATAGGAGGGGAGAGAAAAATTGACGAGAAATCAGTTGGGTGGTTTCAGAATTTTTGAAATCTGTGATGGAAATCATGTGAAAGAGTGCACAAGTGAATGGTATTGCAGATGTCATGAGGGAGGACACAAGAAGTGCAAACAAGTCATGCATTACAATATTTTGGTACTTTAGGCGCAGGTACCATTCAGAGTAACACAGACTTCCATCACACTGATGATCATGATGGGTCCCTCAGACCCATCAAGCTGTTGGAGAGAGAGGCGTCTAAAACATCTTAGGAAGGGTGTCTCTGGTTCTTCTCAGTTCATACTGGTGTGTGGGACGTGACTAATACCTTTGAGATTGTTCAAGGTAAAAGTGAGTATAAATTTGTATCAAGTAAATATGTGGCTTTTTCTTGCAAGATGAATTCACAGATGAAAGCATCATAAATGCAGATAGATCCCATCCTCTGTGCTATAACTCCTTTCAGGTTCCAAAAATAACATTTGTAATTAAGTTGCTTATTTTGATTGCTGGCTGACTAACCAAAATACTGATGTGCAATCTACCCTGTTTTAAGGGAGTGGAGTGACTGTGTTTTGTTTATTTCTCCTTAAGCTCTGCTTATGCACAAAGAGCATTGATTGCACCCAGAGGATGGTTCTAGTACCAGTGTGCTATTTTATGGCAGCATCTTGTAGTTGCAGGTCTTATGAAAGTTTTACGAGGGGAATGAGGTCCTGTAGCATTCAGGATACGTGCACCTGGGAAATTGTGAAATTTCCAATATATTGAGCAATTGCTGCAAGTTATTGAAGAGATCTTTCAAATAATTTAAAAGGATGTGTCCATAGAGTTCTCATTTTATGATATTAAAATAAGTGAGCTTGTTTAGGTATTGTTTAAATTTAATTTGAAGATATGGTGTGCTGGGGAACAGAAGCAGTTAGGTTTGCGGTATGAGGATATTTCAGGTTTGTTTAGCTGTCAGTACAAAGAACCAGTCCAGCCACTGCAAGCTGTCAGCTTTCCCAGATGGGGTGCTCGCAGGATCATTTATTTGCAGCCTGATCATGAGGAAAGAGGGTTTGGGAAAAGAAGAAAATGACTGCGTCAAATATAAATGCAGCCCTCAAAGCTGCTGATTGTAACTGGCCCCAAACTGTCAGTTCTGGAAGCAACACTGTGTGTGCCCAAAATAGAGAGGCAAAGGAAGATTGCTAAACCGGAACAGATTGGTAGGGTTATATCGTTCAGTGTCTGACTGCATCTCAGTGGTCTGATTTTGAGATGTCTGATGGGAACTAGCCTGCTGTTACGGCAAAGAAATTCTACGCCTTTTACAGCCCTTGTTGAGTCATATTGCACAGCACCTTACACTGCCAAAGGAAGCCTTCCACTTACTTGTAGCTGATCACAAACTGTAAACTCTAGCAGTCCTTGTCAGAAAGCAATCCATTTTGATGTGGACTATTGGAAAGCAATCCAATAGTCAGGTGGTGTGGGGAAAGAGAACAGTCCTTGCAGAGCACTCCTTCAACAAAAGTTTTATTAATAATAAATGATCATCACTTCCTTTCAGTTAAAGTCTGTCTTGGGTGCTCTCCAAAAGTTTCCACTGATAAGAGTATTTTATTACTAATTTATCATTCAGAATTTCTTTAATTCTTCCTGCACCCAATAAACTTCTGAACAATTTGATAGGTTGGAGAGATGTATCTTCCTCTCATATTTCTCCAGGAGCATTTAACTCTAACACAGGTTTCTTCAAAAGACTATGAAATTTCTTCACCGAATTTTTAAATACCAGGTAGTTCTGCACAGAATTTAAATGTAGTGCACAGGTGGCATTAACTGATGTGGGCTCATCATTTCAGTGGAGCCATACTGATTTCCCCAATTAATGACTTGCTTCAGTTTTTTCAATTAATTATTTTATGGCTTTAATCAAGATGTCTGCAAAGATCTTTGTGTCTTTAGGGGTTCAATAGCATCTACCCTAAACGTTTTCCATTTAGTTATCTAACTTTTTTTTTTTTTTGGCCAGCAAACTACTACAACTGGAGAGAGCAACTGGAAAACTGAAATAAACTCCAAGTGCAACTATAACTCCAAAATCACACATCTTTCTCTGCATATATTCCAGAATCTAAACTGAACAGAGGCCTTGGGGGACAGGGCTCAAGGGAGAGAGGAGGAGCTGGGTAACAAAGCCTTTCATGTGCAGGAGAGCAGTCTTGTTGCAGAGACATGACAAGACTTCACTTTTCATTGGCCAGAGTCTTAAATAAGAAAAATGAGATTGCTTTAGAACAAATGTTTCTGCAACAGTATGGATATTTTAATGATATAATGCATTATTCCTGAGTGTTATCCACATGAATAAATGGTCTCTAGCTGGTGAACTAAGTCTGCCTCAGGATAAAGATAGACTAAGCTTGAAAGGAAGCTGACAAGCACTTGACAACCTTTGATTACTGGCAATTTACCAGGCATCAATGTCTCCAGTGACCTTAGTGAAGTCTTATGCCACAGAGGATCATAGAAGAAACGTGTATAAATAGCTTGACCAAATTGATTAGATAGGTTGCACTTCTGCAGGAGTGGATGTTACCTTTGCTTTAAAAAAAAAAAAAATCACAATTCATTTGCATTTTTACAGATAACTCCTGCAAGGGACTGAGTGAGGGGGACCCTTTTAGCCTACCTGGATGGATTGGGGATGGAGCATTTTAGGAAGGAGAATTTTAGAGAAGCTTTCAGTGTGGCTGATGCCAGGGGTGCACCCATTTGCTATGTAAAGAGCATCTGTAATGCTGTTAACCCAGTGCATTTCAAGAGAACGTAGCTTGTATGCTAAAAAAAAAAGGAATATGATAGTGGTTTTATTTTTCTTTTTTGATCCATCAAGGTTGTTAGTGAAATAATTTCAAAGCCCTTGAAAACAAAACAAGCTGGTCAGAAGTAACTTTTTTATAGCTGGTATTAGTATTAAAATGTTAATTTATTCCTTTGTTTAACCCCCTTCCAAATCTGTTTCATATCCTCTTAGAAAGAACACAAGGGTCCAAGAGTGCTTTTACATAACATTTTCAGGATCTTGCCCTGTGTGAAGGTTTTGAAAAGCCTTTAAAAATTAGGAAATATAAACCAAAAGGTAACAAAAAACCCCAAAGAAAAATACCTGTTTTGTCTAGCGTACCAAGAGATTTTACTAAACTTGTGCTAAAATAGTATCTTTCGACTGGAAAATTTTAGATTAATAAGTAGTAGAGTTATTAAATCTTTAATGCGTAGTGCTTTCTATCTAAGATTTTAATTTTTCAAAAAATGTAGTGAATTTGTGTGGTTAGTTGCTGACAGGTTGGGTTTTTTTAACCATACGTAATACATAAATCTGTTGTTAAGTCTGAAATATTTCTCTCCTCATATTTCCTTGTTATAATTCTGAATGCACTGGATTTAAGAAAATACGAACATAGGAAAAATAGGTCTAAAAGGTAAGAAACATATGTAAAAACAAATAATGAGAAAGTTTAGCTAGAGATGTTCAGAGAAATGCATCACATTTCCAAATCTTCAGCATCATTCATAAAATACATTTGCTCTGTGCAGTGGTTTTCTGTTATTTCAATGTATCATTGATATCAGTGGTACTACTCCTGGGGCAGGACTTTTGAAACTGGTGTTACTAGCATTTGGACAGCATGGTGCCAGAGGGAAAAGTATAGGAAAAGCATCTGAAAAAATTGCATTCAAACATTGCAGTCTGGTATGCCTTAAAATCTTCCTTATTTATAAGGTTCCTGTTATTTTAGTGTTTTGTTCTTTTTTTACAGGACCTGGCAGTGCAGTAGGTGCTTCAGTGGGCCTTATGAAAACAATGCAGATAACAGGGGAACAAAGAGGATGTGGGTTAAAACAATAATAATTTGTGGTTACCTAAAATTGTGTTTATCACAGCACTGTCCAGCAGATTAATTATACACAAAGAGAAGTTTGTATATTTTGTGCAGCCACTTTGGTAAGTGCCCAGCTTCACAGAATAGATGAATGAGAAGGAGCCTTGCAAAGTGGGCCAGCAGAAAAGCTTGTACTCAGTAAAAGATATAGAAAAACTCGCAATGATCCATTTTAGAGAAGCAGATGAATAAGACATTGAGATAGATGTCGTGGACAGTGTACAGAGTGAGAGGGGAGCTGCAGTGAGGCAAGTCTGGTGAGTGGTACTATCTTAAAGATACTAAGACATAGGAAAGGAAAACTTGGTCCTCATTAACCTTAGTCCTCATTAATCTTAGCAGGATCCCTAATACTGTCAAAGTATTAGTTGATTTAATTAAGTTAATCCTTTATCTCTCCCTCTAAATGACTCGACTTGGAAGGAACAAGAGTCCAAGCAAATTTCTGTTGATCACTCTGGAGCATCTAATTGGCAGTAGATACCACTAGGCACAGTTTAGTCAAAACCCCCAACTGGCACCAGAACTAAACCAATATTATCAGCCCAAAAGATCTATAGGCCTCTGGCATCCTCTGTGAAAAAAGATTTCACTTGCCTAAAGGAGTGATTGATTGTAATGATCCTAGATTAAGAAGATCAAGAATTGTGAGCTTTCAGGGAGGTGAAAGGCCAAATGTGAGGAGTTAGCAGTTTAATTGAGAGAGGAAGAAGGAAATAGGTGGTAAAAGGGAAAAAGTAGGAATCAGTTTTAATTCTACATATGAAGGAAGTATGATCTACAAGGGTCAGACATTGATAATTTTGGATACCTCTTCATAGCAAGCCCTACATGTTTATTTCCATCACAAATATTCAGGAATTGAGAGGCAATCAAGTCCTCTTGCAAGGACTTAAATTTAGAATAAAGAGAACTGCCTAATCTGAAATGTATTGATTGTGAAATATGTGATCACAACAGAGAAAAGCTTTGCTGGATCCCAAGCTTCTTCTGAGTTTTCCACCAAAGGTATAAGTGTGTATTCCTGAGGATACTTTTTGGATAGTATGTAGAAGCAGAACATTATGGTCCACTGTTTTACCTCAGTTTAATATTTCTTTCTATCTCAGGCTTTTTTGAAAGAAGTGTTTAGCTAAATTTTCCTAGGAAATGTTAACTTGGATCAGTGTGGAGTAGCTCTGCCTACTCCCTTTGCAGATCAACAGGTGTTCTCTTCGGACATCACATACAGCTCGTATAAAAGCTCATTTTGGCTCTGCCTTCATGGCTCCTTGCAGCATTCACCTCTTTTAGGCATTTCGGTTATTTTATGGATTTTTTTTTTCCTATTTGGTGTTTCTTCCCTTCTGCTGACTCCCTATCTGCCAGATTCTGCCAGAATCATGGTCCTCTTTCTTTCCACCTTTCTGATCTGTGCCAGAGGTGTTACTGCTGTTGCAGATTCCTTCCTCAAGATAAGAGCAAGTAAAGCTGCTTTGATCTTGACTCAGAGCCACAAGCCAAGATCTTGCCTCGGGGTACCTGGCTTGTTCTAGCAGAGGGGTGGGGAGGAGAAAGGCACCTGAGGAGAAGGGAGAAGTTCTGTTGTTATGGGCCAGTCTCACTACAGCTTTTGTCCATGGAAGAGTTACAGCTCATAGCACGGGTAGACAAACATCTTTGAGGGGAAAAAATTGCATTGGTGACCTACTTTCTCATCCATTTTCAAGATTCAGTGCTGCCCAGAGAGGGGAGTATGTAAGAACAGGAAGCATCTTATTCAGTGGATACACTTTGTACAAATGTTTAGAAGCAGCTGAACTTCTTCTTGACTTCACATTTTTAAGTTTTGATTATCCCTGTTGAGCTTACATAGATAGAAGAAACTGAGTAGAATTATTTTTAAAAGTGGTTTGTATAAGCCACCAAGGGGTCATAACAACCTTAACTGAAGGCGTTATTCCAAATCTGAAGTAGATGTGTAATCTGTGATGAGTACATGATACAGGTTAACCTCTAGTCAAGCTGCAAAGAGTCAGAGGGGCTTTGTTTACAAAAAGAGATTGTCCAGTATGCAGCAGCCTTTTGCTTACAGTTGTACGGGGCTCTAGTTTATTCCCCAGCATATGAGCAAAATCAATATTTATAATGATTCCCATTATGAAAGCAACATTTGCAGAGATGGCAGAAAAACATCACCTTTTCCTTCCTACTAGAAAGAAAAGGTTTCTTGTATGCCTTTGTGGACCTCTGGAATCATTTATTTGTAACCAGAACATACGGATAAAAGTTTTACCCAGTCCCTTCACTAAAGTTCCTAGGCCATCAGAGTACCAGTGTAAAGGCTGTACAAATGCTCTGTCCAAAGGATTGTCAGCCAAGGAACAGGGATTTCAAACAAAAGAAAAATAGGAGCCCCTAAATGGACATGATCTGGCCCTGTGCACTGAAAGCCAGTTGTGTCCTGGGCTGCATCTGAAGCAGTGTGGCCAGCAGGACGAGGGAGGGGATTCTGCCCCTCTGCTCTGGTAAGACCCACCTACAGTGCTGCATCCAGCTCTGGGGTCCCCAGCACAGGGAGGACTTGGATCTGTTGGAGCAAGTGCAGAGCAGGGTCACCAAGTTAATTAGAGGGATGGAACACCTCTCCCATGAGGAAAGGCTGAGAGAATTGGGATTGTCCAGCCTGGAAAAGAGAAGGCTAAGTTCTTTATGGTGAGGGTGGTGAGGTACTGGAATGGGTTGCCCAGAGAAATTGTGGATGCCCCATCCCTGGAAGTGTTGAAGGCCAGGTTGGATGGGACTTTGAACAACCTGGTCTAATGGAAGGTGTCCCTGTCCACAGCAGGGCAGTTGGACTGAGATTATCTTTGTGGTCCCTTCCAACCCAAACCACTCTATGATTCTAAAGTTTGTTTTCCTTTATTCTTGTCATATCAACCTCCAAACTGCAGCTACTGCTCTAGATCAAAACATATCATGGTAATTTAGACCTGGAAGGATAATGATGCATCAGGCCTCTGGTGCCAGTTTTTCATACAAATCTGCAGCATGGCTATATAAACCTGTTCTTTTGGGGATGGAGATTGTTCTGCACAGTTGTTATCCTGGCAACAGGTACGTTCCATCCACCTTGGGCCTGGCCTGCAGTTTTCCACCTCAAACTCTGCTGGTTGAAGTAGCTTGGTATTGCCCAGCTCTCCAGGTAATGTGGTTCATTGCACATCTCTCAACAGCAGTCCCGTCTACATACACACACGCACACACACACAGTTAACAAGTGCTAGGTAGCAAAATAGAAACATGTGGTCCCTTCTGAGCCTCTGAGATGCTTCTACTTATCAACTAGTCTTTCTGATGATCAGAGTATTTTCCAGGCATCTCTGTGAATAAACACACTTTCCTGCAGGTATCCTGCAAAATATCCATTTCTCTCACTTTTCTGAGAGTCTGGAATTACAGCCTTCACTCGCTGTTAAACAACATTCAGGACGAAACATTTCCTGGCAATTCAACTATTATAAACTATATATAAAGGGCCAAGAAGAACTGGAGACAACTTTGTGTAATCCCTGTCCAGTGTCCCAGTAGACAAGACAGCCAGTAATGAGCTGGGCTGATAGGCAGCTAGTAGAGATCAATCAACAAGTAAGATGGAGTTGTCTAATTTTCTGTGAATCAAGGTCAAATTATTTGGTTATTGTGATTTAGGAAATATAGCTCTCTAAAAAAAATGGGGAAAATATTTTCAGGTGTGTGCATTTGAAGTATTATACAATAGACTACAATTAGTAATATATACATTATAATAAATAAAATGAAAACATACACTTCTGTGCTGACTAGTCTGGGGTAGTTGGCTTAGATGTTACTAAACAACAGCTGTAGAAACTTTGACCAAGTTACTGATGCATTAAAATAATGTTTTCAGGACATGCTTAAAGGATTTACAGAGAGCACATGCCTGTACATTTCTGGATTGTAATTAAGAAGCTGAACTATGGAATAAAAATTATACACCTGTCCTATTTTATATTTGGATGTATTATGTTACAGGATACAAAGTAAAAGATTGCTAAACAGCAGTTTCAAAAAAATTACCATCATCTGAATGAATAAATACCTCTCAGAAGCTACAGCATAAAATTTTCAGTTTGTTGTACATCTCCTACTGCTAAAATAACCTGCTCTGTCAGGTGGGTGAAGAACGGGACAAGCCCAACCAGCTGCAGGGCTGCCCAGGGCCACACGGCTGCTCCCATTCCTGCAGCTCCAGCCATGCCAACCGTGTAATATCAACAGAGAGAGAAAACAAAGTCCTCTTCTTTAACAAAGAGCACTGTTAGCTCTGGCAATACTGTAAATCATATCTTGAATGGCCACTTAAATAAGAGAAATAAAGAAATGAGGACAAAACAGTTGTACACACATAATAGTGACAAGTAGGGAAGCATTGAAAAAGTTTATGAGGACTTGATTTCAGTAAAAAGTCATGTAAGTCAAGATTTATTTGTCCCACTTCCATACCAAAAAACAAAAAAAAAGCACCAACAAAGCAACAACAAAAAACACTAGAAATTCCTAGCACCACTAGTTCTTCTACCTACAACTGATAAGACATAAAATACATCTTCATAAAGAGGATTAACTGCAGAAGTTTAAGAGTCATATAGAAGAGCAGTATTAGTAATCAATCATCTTCAAAGACTAAGGAAGAAAGAGTTGATTATTACATATTATTTATCTTTAAAGGAATTATTTTTTCTTTTTTTTTAATTTGTTTCTCTTTAAGTTTTAAAACTTAATTTTATGCAGACCCATACACTTCAGTTCTTCAGTGCTGTACATCTATCCTAAAACCTTCTAATCTAAATTAGTTGATTAAATCCATCCCTGATATCTACTGCATATGGCAGAGTTGTGGTAGGATTTAAGTGGACACAATCTAATTTTTATTTGCATCTGAGGGAGCAGTTAAAGTGAACATTGCTTCCAAACACCTCTTAACATCAAAATTAGTAAAACTAAGAGAATTATAACCATACATTGAAAATGTGACTCCTCCTTGTCTAGAGAGCTTAAAAGGATACTGTAGTCAAATGCCAACTGAACACAGCTCAATCAGGAAAAAAAAATTATTATTTTCTACTTAATCTTTCCTCTTAAACTATTTGAGACTAATTTCTTACAGGCAATTCTACTTAACAAACCTTGGTAAATATGTTCCCGCTGAAACAGTGATTATAACAACAAAACAAATTACAAGTCAGGGGATTAGAGAATAACAAAAACTTCTATCAAGTCCCTAGAGAGACTGGAGTGATTAACATTACAGGCACGACCCTTGGCAAGAGAACAACTAGGAACAAAGAAGAATTATTATTAAAAGAACAATAAAGTGCTTTAGATACATCAAGATCAATTAGGCATTCGTTTTAATGTAGCCTAAAGTTAAAAGCCATAAAACAACAGAGAATTTCCCCATTTGCATCGTTTAAAGTTCACAGCCCAAGGAAAATACCATGTATAAAGAAACCAGAGAGCCTTCTGTGAATTGTGTGTCAATTATCTAATTACCTGTGATAACATCAGGTGCAAACCTTCAAGGAAAAATTTTAGAGCTCTTGCAGGTGCAGGTGTGTTAGGAGAGTAATAAGACTTGTTGGAGGGAGAAGGAACTGTATCTTGCTCTGGAGTGAATGTCCTGTCCCTGGTTGCAAGAACCAGTGAGAGACAAGAGTTACACAACTAGTACTGGAGCATGTTTATCAGCTCCAAATGCAGCTTCTCAGCTTGGGAAGAGGGACAGGGAGACTGGGCAAGTTTCTGCTTTGACTTTTACTTCAAGGCTGAGATGCTGCCATGTGTTCCTGCTAGTCAAGAAGGAGAGAATCGAAGCCTGGCTCCTACCTCCTGGCCTCTGTCCCTCCTCTGCAATGTCTGCGGATGGGGAAGGGTGAGAGGAGTTTGTGATCCTGCTGCCTGGGCAGCTCCTTGCAGAGGTAGCAGAGCTCTCTGACAGAGGAGGTCAGTGACAAGATCTCAGCCTAAAGACACAGCTCCACCTTAGGGCTTACACAGGGCCCCTGCCCCTGAATTCCCATCATGAAAAGCCTGTGCGCCACCAGCTTGGGCAATAGCTCTGTACTTCAGCTGCTCATTGGTGGTGCTTACATCTCTCATTCCCTGACTGGTAATTCCCCGCGCCAGTTGGAGAAATGTTGCCTGTCTGCACAATGGGATTCTTTGAGGTCTGGACAACGTGCTGCCCCAGCCAGATGGGAAGGAGATGTGCCTGCACTCCTGGTCAGCAGCAGTATCTTCCCTCTGATTTTTGAAGGGAAAGTGTAGTGACTTTTCTTCAGCTGGAAGCCTTGGTGAGTAGATGCAGAAGAGGGTGTCTGGTGGGATATTTGTATTTGGATGATTACTCTAATTAGCTCTTTTTTTTTTTTTTTTCTTTTAAGATGAGGGGGAAAAACACGGGGTTTTTTAATACTGTTTTCTTCTTCTGCCTAAGTGATTCTCAAGCGACATTCACTGTTTTAATTAAACGTGCCTCATGATTTAGAACTGATAAGCTTCTACTTCAAGGAAATGCCAGGGTAAACTTTTATTTTGGCAGGGGGAAGTAAAATGGATAAGTAACTGATAGTGTCTCCTAACAGACAGAGAAGTGGGAAGAGTTCAGAAAGTGCAGCTGGGGGGACTAACCCCACTGGTAGCACCTGCAAACTAATCTCTCACAGCCCTTTGCAACAGAGGTTGGCTGTGTAGCTACTGCCTGAACTAGAGGAGAAGATGTGCATTCTATCTGGATTACTTGGTTATTGCCATCTCCTTGGTGCCTCCCAGAACTCTGATGGAGAGCAGGAAACCAGTCATCATTGGACATCCCCCTGAAGTGCCTCCTTAGGCCACCCGACACACTTCAGGTGACCCAGGAGGGTCCGTGCTGGCACCACCAGCACAGGAGAGTGCAGTCAGGTGCAGGAACTGCCAGCTCCTCATCAATCAGTCCCACACAGCAACAGACCATGTCAAAGATTATATAAAGCCTTTACAGGTGCATGCTCAGGGTTGATGTTTGTTTAGCTGTTTCACTTGGGCTCTTGTTTGTACCTCCTCCTTAGTGACCAGCTGTGCCTTCTCCATTTTCATGACAGGAAACCTGCATTTGAAGCTTTTTAAGAAGGTATGACCCTGACTCTCCAAGGATTGGGATACACAGCTGACATGAGACCACATCAACCAAAAATCAGGTCAGTGATTAAACTTCTTGATGTTGGCAAGCCAAGTGTGAGTATCAGAAGGGAGCTCATGAAGTTATTTGCAGTTGTAGACCAGAGGGCAAGGACTGTCTATTTAACTCTTTCTGAGATTGCAGCTTGTGGGAGGGGAAGGTGGGAAGACATAGCTCTTCTGTTAAGAAGTATGTATGTTGGTTTAGGAGCTGCCACATTCTAATTTCCAGTAATTGAAAACCAACAACACTACATTTCGTGTCCTGTGTGCTAGCTACTTTTGGTATAGCGAATATCGCTGAACTTCTGTTCCATGGGAAAAATCCATTTTTCTTCCATTAGATCTTCACCTGACCCTCACCTGAGACAGTCTTCAGCTAGCTTACACCTAAAGGTTGGAGCTGTGGTGATTCTCAGAACAATCTTGTCAATGCATGTGTGATGAAATTAAGGAAAGTCTAGCCATGAATAAGGTCTATGATGTTTCCACTTCCCCTGAGAGCTTCCATCAAATGAACCTATTTCCCATCTAAAGCAAATGTTTGAAGAAGGGGAACTAAATATTTTCCTGTTTTTTTGTCTGCTGGTATATTCTTTACATGGTGTCTGAGCGCAGTGGTGGCATACACAAATATTGCTGCTCATCTTTTAAAAAAGCATTATTATATCAGTAATAAAGAAAACAGTTTGCATTTCAGATGAAGAGACAACAGTATATCACAAAATATTTACTCTGCCCAGAAGAGCAGCAATTTAGACTATTTAACAGCAGTTTGTTTATGCATTTAAAGATTACATCTTTTTTATAACTCAGGTTTTATTTGTGTGCTGAGTAGTTTTCTGTAAGTAAAAGGATTATACTTTGTTCGGCATCTTTGAATTTATTTTCTGTGAAAAGTAGTAGTGATTCAGATCTGAGTTTTTATAGCATGTGGCATGTAAGGTGTGTTTAGTTTCTTGTGGATGTTTTTTAGGTTTTTTTTAATAGATCATAGTCTTTACGTGCTTTTCTGGAGAGAACCAACATAAGCTCATAAACGTTCTACTTTTAAAGAATGTACAAAACCTAACCTGTTTGTTAGTTTAGTGGTCTTACACCACTTGCTAACATTCACCAAACAAGAACATTTTCACTGAGAATAGATCTTGGTCCCTCTCTTTTCTCTGGTTTTCTTGAAAAAACCCAAAACAACAATAACAACAAAAAATACCCAACACAAAACCCAAATAAAAAACCCCAAACATATGATCTCATCAGTTGACTGGACGGGGAAAAAAGAAACAAAAAATACCTCCACAGAGCACCTATTTTCCCAAAGATTATGGAGAAGTGAGGGAGAATATCAGCAGGGAGCAAAGAAGGTCTAAGAAGAGCCCAGTCAGTGCATAGCCCTGGGGCAGACTCTTGGTCCTTCTGTGTCCTGTGAGCTGAGTGAACCGGCACAAGGGAATTTTGTGCAGCTGTCATTAGAGTGCATCTGGTCACAAAACTGTATTGCAGGCCTCTCTCTAAGCTTTATTGATTGTAGTGGTGACAGCTGCGTGCAAGGGTCAAATACGAGCTTGCATGGAGATGTTCCCATCTGCAAAGCCAAACCCCAGTGAAAGTTCTGTGGCTCTGCAGTGCTGGATGGTTTGTGACTCTGAGTGAACAGCAGCTGCTCATGTGGAGGGGGCAAGAAGTCTGCTGGTTCTTAATGAAATACGGTTTACAAGGAGAATGCCTATTGGCACTTGGCTTCTGCCCAAAAAGATGGAGCTGCTGTAACTCCCCTTACAGACTATACCACTGTTTTGAAGCACATGTTCTCAGGCCACAGTGAAGTTAACTATAGAAGAGCTCCTGAAGTGGACCTTTTGCATGACAAAATTCACAAAGAAGTAATTTGCTCCATAAATGACATTTGCTACCTATCTGTAGCAAAATACGCCATGTCAGATAACCCAAGAAGCATCTTTATATTCTCACCTACTTGCTCTATTACTTGTGGCAGTGATGCCTCAGAAGAAATCCCCCAACCCTTTTGACTGGAGCTGGGGCCCTGGCTCCCACTGCCATGGCAACAGAAGTGTTGCCTGCTGAAAAAGCCAACTGAGTCCAGAAAAGGTCACCAGAGTCCTTTAGAAACCCTGGGAAACTTTATCCTCAAAGAAAGAGGAAAAGGCACAAGTCTGAAGCTGGAAAGACAAAATAGTTTGCCAAGGGCAAGCATACAAAATTTCCAGTTTATCTCATAAAGCATACCTTTAATGTGTTTGTATTGACTTTAGGTCTATTTAAGCACTTTGCATGGTTTTGGGAGGATTGGAGGGTGACAGGGCTTGGGGAGCAAGGATGGGAAGATTGTGGTTTTCTTCAGTTGTGGCAGCTAGAATTTATTTACAAGGCTGTAAGGACTGACGCCTTATGGGAAAAGCCCCAAAGCTGCCAGAGCTGGCACAAAAAGGAGAAATATCGTGCCTTTGGCTTCTTTTCTGCCTTGTCCCACTCCAGCACTTGGCCGAGCACATATAAAACACAGCACGCTGCTTTGGGGAGTGCAGTAACAGATCTGGGGTTCTCAGGCACATCTTGGTCCCACCACTTGTGACATCCTGGAGTTGTAGGAACCCTTGGATTAGTTTACCAGATCCAGGCAGGATCATCTTCTGAGTGGAAAGCTTTTTAAAGAATTACAGTTCTTGGAGCATCCTTTCATGCTTGAGGCTGTATATGATTGCAGGAGTTCACTCTTGCATGTGTAAAGCATTTGTGTAATGCTTCCTTAAACCTGTAAAAACTATGTCTGACAACAAGCGTGTTGGGAAGAAAAGCATTTTTTTCCCCAAGAAAAGGTCTATTAAGGCTGCTGGTGTTAATACACAGCAGCAAAGGCAGCCTGGCTCACTGACCTGGAACACTGTGCTGGCCAAGGACCAAAAGCCTGACTCCGGCTGCCTTTCCTTTGCCTCCCCGAAAGCAGCCATGCCAAGTCACATCACTGGGCAGGAAAATGAAGCAAAAAAAAAAAAAAAAAAATGCACCACCCCCCCCTCCCCAAACCCTCTGTGTTTAAAGGGGATAAGCTCAAAAGTGCTGGGTGGGAATATGTACCAAGGATTCAAACACATCCTCTGTACTGCAAACTTCTCTTCTCCCAGATCATGCTGGGCAAGGAGCCGATTCTGAATGTGGGAGACTTTTGACTTTTTTTTTCAAAATGAAAATATTTTAAGATACCTACAAATGCTTGATGTGGCAGTTGTATTACTAAAATGTAAAGGATTTAAAAAATAAGTATCAAAGCATAGTTAGTACAAGGAATAGGTAAGAATGAAGCCTTCTGAACACTTTAGTGTGTGGAAATACTCAACAGTTCTTAACTTTTTTTATATTCTTTACCTTTCTACCTGTCTTTCAGCTTTTCATGTCTATGCAGGTTATTCTTGTAACCTTAACATTTTCCAGGGTCTGTAAAAGTCTACAGCTAACAGTTCTGGTTATGTTTTTCTTCAGCAAACAGTTAATTCCAATGAATGGATATTGCTGTTTTAATTATGGAAAAGTCAATATACTTATGCAGCTTTGGGCAGCATGACAGACACAGCACAAAGCCTTAGTACCTTGGCTATCAAATGACTTAGGCATATGTATAACTTTATGATAACAGGGTCATCATAAAATTACTATCACATAATTCCTGAGGAAAGTGGAAGGCAAATGAGGCCATGTGTGAAAACCTGTACTAGACAGCTTTTTTTTTTTTTTTTTCTTTCTTCTCCTCTCCTTCCCTCCCTTCAAGGAGACTTGCATAATTCTTTGTAATTATGTTTCCCATAGCTCATGATTAATGGCATCAGCTAACCAAAAAGCTGCTGATGGGACAAAACCGTGGCACTCAAAATCTGGTGATATCTTGAGGAAGCAGTAAGCACAATATGCATTTTTGGTATGCAAAGGACTTCAGCAAATGCTTTGACTAGCTCGGAAGAAAACAGCAGGATGAGATGTAGTTTCATTGTTCCAGGGGAGGTGAAGGAAGAAAAAAAGCAATAATACGTGGCTGCATCCTGGATTGCATCAGGAAGTTGGATTTAAGGTTGACAAATGTCCCGTAGCACCGAGGGAGAGCACACACAGCAGCAGGTGTGGTGGAGGAGTGCCGGGCTGGCCTCAGGCAATGCAAATACTCGAGGACCAGCCGGTGCAATCAGTGAAGCCACCTCACCCTGTTTGGCACCTGATATACCTGTGCTACAGCATCACTGCCGAGGCAAACAAAGGTATCCGAGATTAGACTCAGCAAACACAGCCCAAACCACCAGGTCAGGCCTACTGCAGGCAATAGTTACATGTGAGGTAGGCTTACTTGTCATGAAAGTTGATGGGAAATAATAATAGAAAGTTTAATGGACTATGAAATGTCAGGAACGATTGTCTGCAAAAGCCAGGCATTTTAGATTAACATTTTGGGCATTGCTAACTTGAGAAATGTGGCACGGGAGTCTACCATTTTTGATTGGACTGAAACTTTCCATGAGTTATCTACAAGCTGCTGCCACTTATCAGTGGAAATGTGGTCAGACAAAGACAGAAAATGAATTGCCTGTTAAAGAAATACGTAGAGCAAATATTTTATGCACACAAATTCTAAGTGCAGAGTGGAGGCAAATTGGACAAAAACTGCAGCATGTATCTATCAGCTGCTGCTAAGGCTGACACACCCTCGGGTTATAAAGTTGCGTGTTAAGTGTGGATGTTCACAAGCTCCTCAAGCGCAGTAAGTAACTTGAAAGAGAAAAGGGTAGCTCTGCTGTAAAGGATCCATGCTCTGAGCACAGTGTTTACAAGCCAGCAGCACAAAGAAACTGATTTTTTGGAAATCCTTTAACTCTAAACAGTAAATCTTTATAGCAGTGCAAGGGAGTCATGCCCACAAATCTCATTATTCTGAAAGCTGCTTAGAAACTTTAGCCCTTAGAGTCAACATACCACAATGCATTCGGAAGTACAATTTCAAAGAGTTACAAATGCTTCTAACAATTAGCTAATTAAAAAAAAAAAGAAAGAAAGAAAAAAGGAGAAGAAAAACTAGGATTTAAAAGGATTTACAAGGAAATAATTGGGGGAGGGGTGTTATATGTAAAGAAGGAGATAATTGAGAGGGATTGAGAGGAGTACAGTATGAAGTGGATGTGGTTAAGGAATTCACAAGATTAGTCAAAGAAAAACCTGGTAAAACTGGAAGTAAGAAGCCAAATCCTGGGACAAATGAATATAATTTCTTTGATGTATTTCGAGCTGCATGATTTATACATACTCAGCATCTAGCCTGTGGACCTTAAGGATGATTGGGCAAAAATAGTGATGAAAGCTTATTAAAATACTACCCAAAAAAGCTGTACGCAGAATTTGGAGCACAAAAGGTTCTTATATTCTCAGAGATTAAATACCCAGTCAATGGTCCTGAACAGCTGCAGGTATTTCAGCCTCAGGAGCCTTACAGAATTAAGAAACTTAACAGTAATAAAAGCTGTGACTTGCTATGCAAGCTGGTTTATTGAAAACAAAAATTGTCACAGGATTCATTACTGCTTTAGAAATGGATTGTGAGTTTGAAACTCATTTTCAAATGTCTTCTCAACAAAGAAAGATGATATGAATGCTAAAATTGGGGTGGATGAGGGCAATTTGAGGTGATGAGTAAAGCTCTGGCATGCAAATGATACGGATTCTAATTAGCACAGATACACCTTTAGAAATTCCTGCAGGGTTTTTTTTCTATAGAAAACATATTGAAGTCCCGGATAAGTAGGTTGCGTGTGCATGTGTGTGCATGCCTGAGGTCTCAACTTCTTCCAGGATTAAGAGACTGCAAATACATGCCCCATCCTGTAGGTGCCCTAGCAACAGCCTGGACTGGCCTGTGCTAGGCAGTTGAGCAAACACAGGACAAGGATACACAATAGACAGTGTACCGAGCAAAAAGGCAACAGAGAAAGATAAAGAAAGAGCTGAACCAGGTCAGCCTAACAGTACCCAAACTTTGTACTCCTTGCCAAGTCTGCAGAGCTCCTAGGATCTTTTTGCATTTTGCATACTGAAATTTCAAAAGCAGAAGGCAAGGTAAACTCTGTCCTGATGTTAAGCAGAACCATTTCTAAGATGACTCCTGTTTTGTTTTCCTTGCTTTGGAAAGCCAGTGCCATGTTCAGAGCACTGTCAGCATTCAGGAAGAATAGAGAAGCACTGAGAGTTTCATGCTCTTAAAAATATTGTCAGCAGGATATATAAAATAATGTATTGAGTTTGAAACACGACATCACAGGAGAATGCAGAAAATCAGATGCATCTGCTAAGGATTTCTGGACAGATCAATTTACATAATGATGTTCTTTATTTTAGAAGTTGGACAGGACAGGACAGCACTTCAGATCTGAGGTAACCAGCAATGGATACCAGGCCTTTATTATGTCAAAAGAAAAAGAGAAGCTCTTACCTTCGTGGGTTTTTTTTTGTTTTTTTTTTTTAACCTTGGTTCAAAGCTCATCAGGATGCTCATCCCCAGAGCCCCTGAGCTTAGACTTGGTGGAAAGTTAGGTTTGTTCAGACAATTACGTGAAGATTTGTCAGCTTGGTTTCTGCCAGTTCTTTAGAGCTCAGGTTTTGGCACACAATACAAGGATTGTTGTAACGAAGGCATGTGCTGTTGTGCAGAGCTGAGGAACCTCAACGTCATAAACTTAGGCAGGGTGCAGGTATTTGTTAAGGACTTTGGCTGTCGGAAGCTCTTGAACCATGACATCCATTTTCTGAATGATTCTGCCTATTGTTTGCGTTTTATACCAGGTCTCAGGTTTCATCGACAGATTGGTATTACCCAAAGTGCTGGAGGCTTGTTTGATCACTGTGAGAAGCTCCTCCTATGCCTGCAAGTAGCAGGGAGAAGGCTGTGACACCAGCTGTAGAAAGGTCTAGCTTTTTCTTAGTCTGTGTAACAAGTGTAAATGCTGATGCTACTGCTGGTCCTTTCCATGCACCATGGTGCCGGGTGAAACACTTGTCTTCCTAATGGCGATTATTGTGGATAATTAAATGGAGAGAATCACTTAACTGTACCCAGATAATTGACCAGGAAACTGGAATCCTTGTATTAGGAGGCTAATGAGGAATTCAGAATATATAAAATAATCTTTGTTTTGTTTTGTTTTGGGTTTTTTTGGTTTGTTTTTTTTTGAGGGAGAGGAAAGAATGACAGACTAACAAAAGGGTAGTAAAAGGAAAGGAAGAGTTAGGTGAAAGCTTTTACTGGTCAGAGAGGACACTATTATGATATGAAGCAATTTCTAGCATTCAAGGCGTACAACGAACTGTTTTAATTTTTCAACAACAATGCAAGTTGTGCAGGCACTCATAAAAACTTAAAAGCTCTTTTTAAGATAATAGCATGCATTTTACATGTACTGTATGTACTTACTCAGAGAGTGCAAGTTATTTATCATTCTTGTCTAAGTTAATAGTGCATCTCTGTCTGGATTGCAAAGTTTAATTAACTTCTGTAGGTGTTATAAGGAAAATTATTCCTAGCTGAGTCTAAAATCCACATTCTTCAATGTAGGGAATTTTTAAATTAATATGAGTGATACACTTTTTGAATAACAACTTCATGTTTTTCTGCTTCATACAAGGCAATAGCACTCCAAGTTTAGAGCCTGTAGAATCCACACAAATAACACCCTTTTCTTTCTCTCTATCTCTCATCAAGATGCCATCATGAAGACTATAGATAACTCCAACAACTGTAAATTTTGCTCTGCTACTTAAGGCTGATGAGTTTGAGATGCTGGTCACAAAAAGTTGGTGAAAATTTAGTAGCCTAGTGGGCATTGTGCATGATGGGGAATGACAAGTTTAGAGAGCATTTTTGGGTCTTCATCTTGCTACCACCACCAAACCACAGTTTTTACAGAGTTTGAACTGAGTGACGAAGCACAACGGGGGGTAAATCTCCAAAGCAAAAGGATGCTATAATCCCTCAATAATGGTACTGTCCCACACCATCATGCTTATTTTGGTATCTTACTTAATGCATAGCATCAGGAAGCTTATCACAGTTAAAAGCACCAGTAGAAATCTACTTCATCCTTCTGCTCTGAATTGAGCAGCATGACCAAAATGCAGGCAGAGCCACATATGCTTAAAGGACTCTTAGATACAGCCAGAAATGTGGGCCATGACAAAGAAAAGATGAGAATTATAGTAGGGGACCTTGGTAGAAGAGAAATGTGAATTGTGAGGGCTTACACTAAGCTGGAGTGGTTTTAATATCACATCACCAGCTGGTGTGCATTTTTTCATCTGTCAAAATGACATTTTTTAACCGATCTGTAGGTTCATGCTAAGACATTAAATGCAAGACAGCAGGATTTGGCACTTTCACTGCATTGGCTGTGGATTGCAATACACCTACTGCACTTTTGCTGCAGATGCGCTCATCCTGCATCTCAGAAAATCTGCTTTCCTGCTTCTAATATGAGCTAAAACGTAAGATGACTTCTCAAATGCATGTGCTAAGTGTGTCAGTGACCCGCAACTGCACATCTGAAGGGTGGGTAAATCTTAACTCAGGAAAAATTCATGACTGATACTGATTTGACTATTTTTCTGGTGACGTTAAAAAAAAAAAAAAAGAAGCTTTGCTATATGGATTTTTAGTGTGTTTGTAATGAGCATTTATGAATAGCATTTCCTGCTTTAGTAATCAACTTACGTAGGAAAGGAAAATGAGTATGTGATAAATCTGCATCTTATTTACATTTTTAATATTACATAATTCTGAAGGTATCAGTAGAAGCATTTAAATGAAGGTTTTGACAACAATCCTTTACAAAATGCAGTGAAAATCCTTTTGATGTTTAACTAAAGGAGATTGCAAGGACATAATTTGAGAATGTGGAGGGTGGAGGTAAAAAACATACCTCACCCACTGCAAAAATGCCTGGGCCTTTCTTTGTCTGTGTTTTAAAGTGCATATTAGTAGATCTCCAATAACGGGTATTTCTTGTTCTGCAAGTAGCAAGTTGTCTTGTCATCAGGTATAAGAAAATATCAACTGTTTTTTTGCATAGATGAACGCATGTTTACAGAGCATTGATTCCAAAAGTCATGATACTTCACCCTCGATATTCAAATGTGGTATTGCTTGAGGCACCCAGCACCTTGCATAATTGCATATAAATTTTGCATTGCTAATTAATGGTCTGGTTTTAGTGCTGTGATTCTGTGCTTCACTATTGTGATACATGGGACATGGATGCAGCGTATCCTTAGTTCAGTAAGTGCTCTGGGGTATTTTTCAGCAGCCACCAGCTGCATATCCACTGCTCCACAGTGTTGGCTGGTCTTGATTTAAGCACCTCTCGGGGCTCTTATGTGTCTTTGCCAACTGTTTATGTAATTCTAGTAATGACCATGGCAGGCTGCAGCCTTAAGTGCAAAAATACAGTTTAGTTCCTTAACTTTTGCTGATCTCCAATAGGCTTTTAGGTAGAATTTTTATTGTGTTTTCTAGATCTTTTGTCTTTTCTGATCTTAGTTTGATTAAGCACTTTGTATTCACATTTGGCTTAGAAAAACAAAAAGTATGTGATTCTTTTAAACAGCAGCATCAAACTTAGAGATGAGAAGGCTGGAAAGTTTCATCCTTAAAACAATTGGGGTTGAAGTCTTGGCTCTGTTTAAATCTGGCAAGATTCCAGTAGTTTCAAGTGAAGCTATTCCCCTCTACTACATACTTTACATCCTAAGGGCTCTGTAAGTTGTTGCATAAACATTATGTAGTTATACAATGAATAAAACCACTCCCATTTGTCTTTAGAAAAGGGAAAATCTTCACCTAAGGTAAAATCTTTGCTGCCAGGTTTCTGAGGGAGAAGCTGACAGAGGTAATCCAGCAGTGATGGAATATTCTGGGATTAATTAGACGTGGCCTAGATACACACTAGAGAGTATCAGAGCTGACCTAAATGTCAGGAGGAACAGTGCCTCTATCTCCTGCTTTCTGCTAATCAGCCCTGACACCAAAGACTTAGCAGGGCAAGTTTGGAGAGACTGGATATAAATCTGAAAGAGAGGCAAATTGTTACACTCACATTCAGTCATATTATAAGTCTAGGTATTTAAATCTAAAATGTTTTGAAGACGTGTTCGCTTCCTGTATCTTGGAGGTTAGTAAAAAGTCATCCAGATTTTTCAAGCAGTTAGCCAACCCTCTACAGAAGTCCTGCTGTAAATCACCATGCTTTAACTGAATATGAAGTTTTTCTATCGCTTCTGCTTTGTCCCAAAGCACCATTTGCAGGGAAAAAGAAAAAACAATTAATTACACAGATGCTGTGTTCATTTTTGGATATATACAAATGTCAGAGTTGTGGATAGTAAATCAGGAACAAAATAAACTTCACTTTGGCCTAAGGTTTACAGGAGCAGCTTTCATTACTCAAAGGATCAGTGAATGGGAATAAATCAGTGATTCTTCCGTTTAATTTGAAAAAATGTTAATTGAATTCATGTTCTGCTCTATAAGGATGCTTTTCAAGTTGAAATGAGTGATTTTTTTTTTAAGGACAAAACTGTAAATCAACCTTTTCCCACTTATTCTGTAAAGTCTATCATCTAAACCTAAGGGATGTCCTTGATTTGATCAAACTACTCAGAACAAAGATTTAGTTAAGTCAGAGTAAAAATAGAAGTACAGTTTAGAGATCTGCTTCTTGCTAATTGCACACACCTGGGAATTTAGAGAAGTTTTTAATTGTACTACTCAGCCAACTAGTTTTTAAACCATTGCAGTTTGTCATGGGTTCACCCCAGCCAGCAGCCAATCCTCACGCAGCCACTCACACACTTCCCCACCAGCAGGATCAGGGAGAGAATCAGAAGAGTAAAAGGCAGAGAACTCATGGACTGAGATAAAAACAGTGTAAGAGAGAAAGCAAAAGCCTTGCACACAAGCAAAGCCAAACAAGGAATGAATTCACTGCTCCCCATGGGCAGGCAGGTGTTCAGCCATCTCCGGGAGAGCAGGGCCCCATCACAGGTCACAGTGGCTTGGGAAGATGAGTGCTCTCACTCCAAATGTACCTCCCTTTCTCCCTCTTCCCCCACTGTACATACTAAGCATGATGTCATGTGGTCTGAAGGTCAGTTTGGGTCACCTGTCCTGGCTGTGTCCCCTCCCAGGCACCCCCAGTCTCCTCCCCACTGTGGCAGAATGAAAGGCAGAAAAGGCCTTGGCTCTGTGCAAGCCCTGCTCAACAATAACAAAATCATCTCCACATTATCAACCCTGTGTTCAGCACAAATCCAAAATACAGTCCCATACCAGCCACTGGGAAGAAAATTAGCTCTACCCCAGCCAAAACCAGCACACCATTATATATTAGAAAAAGGGGGTGAGTGGCAGTGAGATGAGAGATCTGGAAACCTACAGTATTTGAAGATGGATGAGATCCTGCCATTATCACTCTTACTTGTCACAGGTGACTGAAAAGCAGTAGAGTTTGGCTTGCCAAGATGATGACTTTATTACAATTCTTCACTTTCATGTCAATGTCTTTTTGACACGTGTAATATTTTTTTCTCTTGGTTGGGTTAGGTTAGGAGTTTTTTGGGGGGTTGGGTTTGTTTGGGATTTTTTTTTTTAAGCTATCAGTTTGGGAAAAAATGGAAAACATACTAAAAAAAATTTAAAGACTTATTTATATTGATATCTGAGCTAAAACTATAAACGTTAGAAATCATTTAATTCATGCCGAGTAGGGATATCTGTCTTCAGCTTTGGACCTGAGAAAAGGGAAAAACTTCCACAGAATTCTGCATCTACATGGTGTACTAAAGCCCATATGAAATCCATTTCATTATGATTATATTTAGTAGAAGACTTGAATGTGCGCACTGTTTTGATACAACAGCTGCTATTGCTTGCAATTCCCACAAAACATGCCTTTTATAAAGGAATCATTTCACTGAATTACTAATCAATACAACGTGGTGTCAGACAATACATAATAGAAATAATCTACTGTTTGAGAATTTCTCTCCAAATGGCAGCTCACTGAGAAAAGAGGCTGCTCGGCATTGTGGTGCTTGTTTCCAACCACCAATAACATCAAGCTTACAGTTTATGAAATCTGCAAAGAATTAAGAAAGGTCAGAACTGCCTAGCAATGCTTTTGTGATTCGCTGCTACTAAGACCCTTAACTTCCAGTTACCAATTTGTGATATATACCGCAAACTTTATATGGCTAGTGGCAGTAGTCTTGCTATCACTCTGTTGCAGACAGCATTCCCATTCTCCAGGAATCCGGGGACCCCAGTTTGAAAATCAGAATCTGGCAGAACTCTGCAGTGTTATTCAGTGTGTAAATCTATCTGCTGGACTGGTCTTTTCCAGTAATTATTCATGGACCTTTTATGCATTTATGTAAAATGAGGCAGGCCACTCTTTCTGAAATGGTGGCTAAGCTAAGGAACAGAAAAAATATACAAGTTTTAGCATTTAGTAACTCTTGTACATCCACACTATTCCATGTAACCAGTTTTGAGTGTCTTTTTTTATTTGTCTGTGAAACTTCATAAGGCTTTAGCTTGTGCAGATTTGACACGTTGGCTTTATGTAACTTTTCTAATGCTTTACAAATGCTTCATATCTTCAGCAATTAGGTTTTGTTTAATTTTGAACAACATGGCAGAATACATCCTGAAAAGAAATATGTCAAACTTATTGAAGGTTTGTAGCTGATAAATTATACTGAATTCATAATACCCAAGTTGCCAGTTATTTGCTAAACTGTCAACAGTTTATCACTAAATAACAAAATTCCGAAGAAATACAAAAATCTAATTAATTTACAGTTGTAAAATTTTTCATTTTTTCTCTCAAAGGCACTGTGATTCTTGTTCAGACTGAAAATTTCATCAAATTAACTCCACTAATTTATTATACTTGAAAAGTCTTTTAGAAAAATAACACAGCATCTGAAATTGTGGGTGTTTACAACATTCATTTTTTCAGCATAACAGAAATTGCAGCAACCTATTTCAATTTTCTCTGCCCCAGATTCAGGAAATGATGCAAGTTAATTTCTGTTTGAAATGCTCAGAAAGATGGGACCTTGGAAAAGGAAATTTTCCAGACCTGAGACTGTATGACTACTCATACTTTTTGTCTGGCTCAAAATACAGGTGAGAGTTTCTTTAAAAAGTAATTTAAAATACATATTTTTCTTTTTAAATGGCAAAACTATGCTTAGAATCATTCCAATTCTTCTCATACTTAAATGAAACACCCACATAACAGACCATCCCATCCACTATTTTAATGAGATCTAAATCTGTCAAGGATTGTCAACACTCATCAGTGTGGATATTTTGAGGACTTGTAGGTGCAAAAGAAATTAATTTTTTTTAGACAAAAGCAGTATTAATAATACAACATAGTTCATAAACATTGACTGGCACTCATTAACAGAAAGGGCAGCTGGAAAAAAAATCACTTTACATTCCAGTCTTCAGGACATAGGTAGAATCCAGACCAGTACGAAATAATGAGCTTGCTTACTGTTGCTGTGTGGGAAAAGAGAAGAGGAGCTAGAGGTGATACTGCAGGAATAAAACAGACTAAGTAGGCATGACAGGAGTATGGGGGCTAAATGTAATGACAGGAACTTCATAACACATTCTTCATAAAAGTGACAGGAAAAGCAAAGGAGGCGAACAGCACTCTGCCAAAAGCATCTATTCAAATGCTGAAATACTGAAGGATAATTTTTGGTAGGACATGCATGGCTAAACTGCTGGCTTAAAAAAAGAAGGATAATTGAGAATTACAGGAAGAATGGTACTAAAGACTAGAGATCAGGAACACAAAACAGTGAAGATTAAGCAATCATAGTCTAAGTTGCAAAAGCATATATTAAGTACTCCCTAGAGGCACTTATTTGATTAAAGTACTTTTAAAACAATCTCAGAAATTAAGAAGAATTTAGAATCCTGTACTTCAGTTCCTTTTTGTCAACTCTGAGGTTAAATATACACATATTATAAATATTTTGGGCATAACTTTATATTCATCATAATGTATGCCAAACTCTGCCCTTTGGGTTATTCCTAGCAGGGACCACCTCATTAATCCAGAATCTCACTGCAAATCCTTCAGGGCTGGGGATGGTGTCAGAAGGGAGTATGAGCTTAACATAAAGTAAGGGAGATCTGGCCAGGTGTCTTCAGCCACACACCGAGTTCTTACCTTCTCAGACGAAAACTAGGGCCGGTGTGTCTTGGATTGCACCAGGACGCCCCAGGACTCCGGTATGCAGTACTAACAGATCTGCTGTAGGGCTAATACACTGCACGAGCTTTCCGTAAGTGTCAATGGCCAGCTCGCCTTAGATCCAAAGTAACAGTGTGGAGAACAGCAAGGGCTTTGTTCAGTGATGACCATCTAAATTCAAGGTCAGGATGGGAAAAGAGATTACATGGAGCTGGAAGGTTTCACTGGAGCAAAGGTGTCGCTTGTGTTGAGAGCATTCTGTTTAGAAAGGCAAGTTACTTTCTGCCAGCTGGCATCTTCCAACACTTTCTATAATCAAAGCATGACCAAGTTTGCTGTTACATTAAGCCTAGAGTGTATCGTGTAGCGAAATACTGCACCTAATGAAGTGCTGGTAGTTATATCTGGAAATATCTAAGGAAAGTGTAACTGTTTGAGGTCTAGAATCCATTTGTTGTGGTTTAACCCCAGCTGGTGACTAAGCACCACACCATCTCTCTCTCACTCATCCCCAGCAGGATGTGGGAGAGAACTGGAAGGGTAACAGTGAGAAAACTTTTGGGTTGAGATAAAGACATTTAAATAAGTAAAGGAAAAGCCATGTATACAAGCAAAGAAAAAACAGGATTTCATTCACCTCTTCCCAGGGGCAGGCAGGTGTTCCGCCATCTCCAGGAAAGCCAGGTTCCACCATGCCTAATAATGACTTTGAAAGACAAACAACATCACTCCAAATGTCCCACCCCCTTCCTCCTTCTTCCCCCAGCTTTATATAGTGACCCTGACGTCATATGATCTGGAATATCTCTTTGGTCAGTGGGAGACAGCTGCCCCAGCTGTGCCCTCTCCCAGTTCCTTGTGTACCCCCAGCCTCCTGTCTCGCAGGATGGGGTGAGGAGCACAAAAGGCCTTGATTCTGGGCAAGCCCTGCTCAGCAACAACCAAAACATCCCGGTGTTATCCTTTCCAGAACAAAACCAAAACACAGCCCCATACCAGCTACTATGAAGATAAACTCTACCTCAACCAAAACCAGCACACCATGGCTAATTTCAAAGATTTTATTTCAAACCTGTTTACATGACAAAAAAACAGTTGTGTTTTGTGCTCTCTGCACTCGGTAGAAAGAAAATGTGGTTTCTGAATTGCAGATTTTACAAAGATTGCCTATGTGTTGACAGAAGAAAACCCTCAAATGAGCAATATGTGAGGTTTTATGTGCAGTGAAGCTTTTACAGCAGCTTGTTGTGTGATGGAACTTTGTAACACGACTTTCACCTTAAGAGGTACGAAAGTATGTAGGAATTTCCTTTCAGACATTGTGTTATGAACAAGCAGAGTGTTTTATTGTGGCCAGATATTCAGGACAAGAGTTAAGGGGTATATCCACATCCAGACGCTTCTCCCATGTGAGCAACTGCATGAGGTTTTGACATTTGTTAGTGACCTTGCTCCAGACACCATCCCCCAAATCCCCAGCAATAAGGCAACTGCAGGGCTTAGGGGATTGGTAATCGGATACCTCACCTCCAGGTCATCGTAGGTCTCTGGTTCAAGAGCAGCAAGGCTTTGTAATGACTTAAATGCCATTGCAAATTTATTTGGAGTCATGCATGGAGAAGTGAACATATGATTTCTGTGTAACAAGCACTACATGTCCACGTACAGATACAAACATTGTGACAGTTGCCAGCCTGTTTGAAACATTTGAATGACTGAATATCGGTCTAATAGAGACTGATTAATTCCTTAATAACAGTCAGAATTGTGTCTTGTTTTAATGCTGCCTGTATAGTAAAAGCATCATGGTTTATACATATATTTATATATTATGTATTTATTTTACTTTTAGATATATTTTTATCTATAAGTTTATATTTATTTACATTTTGTAACTGAGTGATACAAAGGCCTGTGTGTAATGCTTCCTTTTTTTCTCTCCAGGCTGTAAAAGGCTTTGAAAAATGTTTTTGAATAGTACTGGAGGCAATCCAAAGCCAAATTTAATTTGAATTTTCTGTCTTAGCTGATACAAATTCAACAAGAGCGAAAATATGTTCTGCTGGTCTTCTTAGGCACCTTACTACATAGGAGAAACTAAGTGCAGAATTTGAAACTTCAGCATATCCTTAATGGGAATACAACTGAACTAAAACTACTTCCAAGGGCAGTATTCACCTAATACTTCTGGAGTCAGATTGCATTGCCTGTGCGTGAGAAGAAAAAAGGTAGATGATGCTCCCTGTTGAGGAACCAGAGCAGGCAGGTATGATGGGCAAGCAGAAATATGATGCCCTCTCCACTCTCCTGTCACTGATGGTTCCGGCAGAGAGAGGGGCTGGCTGGCATGAACACCCTGTCCATTGGCCCCTACTGCCTCCCAGTGGGCATCAGCTACTTCTCTTTCGGGATAAAACAGGGGGATTTAAAATGCATGGTACAGAAGCCATTGTCCTCGGATAGCTGATGGGGAGTTCACTGATAGCAAGACTTTGGGTATCTAAAACCAAAACGACAAAACTCTTGATCGTCTTCCAAGTGTGTAGCTCTCTGAAATCACGGATGCATGGTTTACCTTTGCCTATGGCTTCATGCAGAACATACACCTCCATACGAAAAAAACCCCCAACTGGTTTTGGCAGGCAGCCTTACAAATGTGAGTTCATTTCAGCTCATATCAACTTGAACGCAGAGGGCTCTGTCCCCACCACTCTCAGCTCCTAGGAGCAGCAGCAGAGCAGTATCACATCCATGGCTGTACCCTCCATGCAGTGCTGTAAATAACTCTTCTTTTTCTTCTCACTTTTCTTGAGTGTGCTAAGAGCAACAGCACAGGACATTAAAAAGGGATGCCAAAAATGAAGAATGAAACAACATGAGGAAAGAGCATTGTTTGCTGCAGTAAGGTCTCCACAAAGGAGTGAAGGAAGAGTTGGGGAAACGCTTCTATACTTCTATGACAGCCTACAGACGTTCACAGTTTACAGCCCCAACTTGCCTTTTCCTTCCAGGCTCAGCAAGCCAGGGGCTCTGTTCAGAGCTGGGCATCTCAACTCTATGTGTTTCCCATCCAGAAAACCCCTAACAGTCCCTCCCAGCTCTGTGCAGGTATTGTTACCTACCTGAAAACAGTCACATGAATCTTTGTGTTGGGATATTTGTGTGGTTGCTGCAACTGCAGACAGGGAGGGGGCTTTGGGGAAAACAGTTCTGTGCTCCTGTGGAAGTCAGAGGGCCGTGCAAACACTTGTAAGGATTAGAGCTTTTACCCATGCCTTAAACACTGTATTTGTCTACGTCTCATACCTTGATCTTACAGAATGGGGAAGAAAAAAAAAGACATCACGCAGTGCTATAGCACAAGTTATATGAATAAACAAAGACTTCTGTGTCTAGGTGTGTCCAACTACAAAGGTCACTTAGGTGTGGGGTTTTTTTTCCTCCGAAGTTATCCTGTTCAGGGTGTAATATCCTGGTTTGTTTCTGCAGTCCTTATCATTGAAAGTCAATGTTCAGGATCCATGGATCTGATACCCTCCTAGTACACATAAGAAATAGACCTAAAAAACATCAGAGGAAGGGGATAGTACTAAATACACAGAAAAGACAAAACTAGCATTGTGTTGGAAGTACTGTGTTTGCATCAGTCTGGTTTTTGGAGAGCTTACATTATCAGGTTTCTGTGTGTGTGTGTGCACTTGTGACATTCCTTCAAAGGAGGAAATAGGATGCCTAACTTTTAGTGCAGAAAATTAGTAAAAAAATAACACACAAGCTAGGGACTGATAGCATCTCTGTAATTTTTTACTTAATCTGCTATCCCCAAGAATAATCTGTTGACTTTCCAGTTCTACTCTGCCCAGGCTGCACACAACAATTAATGGGCCTGCACTACCCTATGCCTATAACAACCCCTAAAGTTAAACGTTTGCACCTTAATTTTTACAAATCGGTGCACAAGCAGCGCTGCCCACCCAACTGGGAAAGCCCAAGCCCCACTCGAGGTGTCCTACTGCTCCCCCGTTTCCCGGAGGGCTGCAGGCACGGCTGGCCGCAGCCGCGGTCCGGGCGGGAGCAGGTGCACGGGAGCGCACGCCCGGCGCGGTGCCGGGGCGGGGGCAGGAGCGAGCGGCGGCCCGGGGCGAGGC